>JABUQX010055875.1:0-25000 GCA_015478945.1 Trachelipus rathkii
GTATAGTAAATTTATATACCCAAATGAGGGAAGTCGCCATAGGGCCGAAGGACCTGTCAACCCCTCTCTGCTCGAAGTCGTGGCAGTAACTGTCTTCCCTCCTTCGACCTCAGATTTAGCCGCTAGGAAAAGGATTCTCTTATATGGTTGTTTTCAAGGTATGAAATAACATAAAAAGAATAAAAAATAGTTATGTGTGTGAATCTTAGAAGATGTAGGCAATTTTACCGTACATACTAAATACACATAACTTTCATAGATGCTTTGTTTATAAAATTGGGCGACAGAATAGCTTTTTTCCTCAAAATTTGTTCCAGCTTTTATATTATAATAAAGATTTAAAAACCATAGTCCGCTATAGTACTTACGTGCTAGACTACACTATTAGAAATATATAAATTATAAATAAAATAATATATAATAATATTAATATATAAGTATATATAGCAAAAATTAGTATCCGTAGGAGTATATATATATATATATATATAATTATAATATATATAATATATATATATAAGATAAAGGTGTGTGTGTGTGTGTAAGTGTGTGCGTGTGTGTGTGTGTGGTGTAAGTAAATCTGTTATATTCACACAATGAAACAAAGTTGTTGAACTCAGCCAAGAAACCGTTCTATTAAGGAACTAATCTACTATGCTATCAGTTAATGAGTTGCTTAAAGTTAAAGAACAATTTAAAATTTAGAGATAAACGAAATTATAGGAGGGGGGGTGGATGTAGAAGGTGGATATGGTTGATTTTTCTCTTTATCATTCAAATGTAGTATTATATTATTTTTTTTATTCAATAGAAAATTGAAAGTTATCTTACCTTCTGGCAATGTTCCATTTTCTATTGACTTGAAAGAGTTTTTTTTTTTTTTTTAATCCGTTTGCAGTGGAAGCGTTTATACCAACTGTCGCATTTTACAAAATTCAGACATACCTAGTCTTTCGCAATTATTCTAAAATGAGAATGCTACGGAGTAAAAATGTTTTAAAAAAAAAATATAAAAAGAAAAATAGAAAAGAAAAAAAATATTATTTCGCAGACGATGTGTTCAAAGGACACCCAAATATGGATTGTTCAGTTCTTACTGTTATGCGTATTCTTACCTGGTCACCCTAATTTGTTCTCTCGGACTATCAGTCCGGCATTTGTCACGCATTCATCATTTAAACTTGGCTTTGACTCATTCATTAGACTATTAATTAATTTATTTTTGTTTTTTATGCTAAAATATCATAATGAATATATGTAATATAATATAATTCTCTATTATATATATATATATATATATATTATATATATATATTATATATATATTATATATATAATAGTATATATATATATAATTAATTAAGATATATATATATATATAGGACATGATATAAGATTTTGACTCCATTTATACGGGGAAAATTTTCCGAAGAGAAAAACAACGAATTTCGGGCCTTTTCTTTATGCTGCAATTTCTATTTTGAGGGAGGGGGTTGTTTTGCGAGTTGTTTAATTTTTTAAGAAATTAACAAAGATTTCTATTTTTAATTTATTATTAATATTGTTCAAAAAATGATTTATTTTTTAATACTAATACCTTAGATTAAATTATTATTATTATTATTAATTATTGTAATATTATTTAGATATTAATTATTTAATACGAATTTAATTTTTTTGCTTTTTCTAGAGTAATTACATTATTTGCTCAGTTAAAAGTATTATTATAATTTATGGTATTTTTATTTAAGAAAAAAAAACTCCCCCGTGAGCGCCGCGAGCTTGCGAGGACCGTTCCTGTGCCCCCGCTCTGCGGGGACGGGGGGGATGAGTATAGAGGGGGGGGCGAAGGCCCCAACCCGGATCAAAACATAAAATATATAAAAAATATTCAAATATCAATTTATACTGCATAGGCTGTTGCTACAAAAACTTTACGCCTATACACTAATCATCAAATCCCAACTGAAAATAAAATAGCCTAAGCACGCCTAAGCACTACTTCTATTTTTATAAGACTATAGGACCTGTGAAGCACGAAAAAAATTATATTGGCGCAATTTCTTTTCTAATTTTTGTTAATATTAATTAATTACATTTTAGAAAATCGAGTATTTACTAATGTATTAAACCTCAATTTTTCAATTACGTTAATTTTTTATTGATTTCATTTCTGGAGTTCATACAGCTATATAAAATAGCCATATATAAATCATAGCTATATTATATAGGTACTATATTATATTTATATCCAGATATATAGGATATATATAGCCAATATATATATATATATATAATATATATATATATATAGTAATAGTATATATATATAGTATATATAGATGAGTTACTTATAAAATATATAATGTATCAAAATATTATATAGTACTTACCATAGAATATATTATTATATATAATATATAGGTATAGTATAAATATATATAAGATTATGCAATCTATTATTAAATACTATATATATATTATATATATATTATTCATACATATATAAATCTAGAACTTATATATATATATAATATTATTATATTATACTATATTTAGCCGTAATTATAAATATATATATATATATTATATATATATATATATTTTAACCCTTTAACACAATATATTCATGGAAAGGGGCCACACAGCCTCCAGGCACCTAGTCTGACTCTCTGGTCTTCTCCAGTGAGATCTGCCAGGAGAAATGAGTGATCCAGATTGTTCTGGGTTGGAGAGTTAAAGGACAGAGGAGAGCCAACCAAGTGAGATTGTGTTCCTCGTAACCTGCGTTACATTTTTGCATAAATGTTTGGCGTTTGTTTGGCTTGAGTTTGAACTGTCGTGTAATATTCGTAAGTTTGGTGGTGGTCCGCCATCTTAAACTTGGCAGTGATTGTACTGATTGGTTCATTGGGGGAGTGACATTGAAATTCTGATTTCATTCTTGTGGTGTGTTTAAAATGTTGTTTGGTGATCTGGAGTCTTAAGTAGTTTCTGTTAGTGTCGTGTGATTTGGTTCGTGTATGATGTGTTGTTTGGTGGAGGTGGAATGTTGTTCAGAATTTTGTTTGTAATATAGAAGCTGGGGAAGAAGGAGGTTGTTTGAGTTTGTGGTGGGTAGGGTTAGAGAGGGTAATTTGCCACCGGTGTTGGGGTGTTTAGATTTTGTTAAAGAATTGTGTGCCTGTCATATCCAGGTGAGTGTCTATGGGTAATATTTTGGTTTCTTCATGTATGTGTTGTTGTGGTGTTGTTGATGTGCATCCTGTTATGATTCTCAGTGCTTTGTTTTGTGTCATTTGGAGTTTCTTGATGTTTTTTCGTCAGTAGGCTTGGGTGCCAAAAGTTGGGGAGTGGCGTAGTTTAAAGTCGGACGAATGTATTGTTTGTATATGGTGGTGAATATTTGTTTGTTATGAAGCCTGTGTCAGCGATGGTTCTTAATATGTTTAGTTTCTTGTTTGCAGATTAAATAATGTTGTCTGCGTGTTTTGTTAAGGTGGCAACGTTGTTTAAGAAGACTTGGGGGAGTGTGGTGCCAAGTTGGCAGTCGGTGGTAATTAAAGTAATTGAAGATTTGTTTGGTGAGGCGGACTTTCTGTTTTCTGTCAGCCATGTTTGATGTTAATTGATGTATTGTTGTGTCAGGTTTGTGGCCGTGTTTAGGTTCTGGTGTGTAGCGGCTATGGTAATGTTATCTGCGTAGGTCGTTATGATTGTGTGTGCTGTTTGTGGTTGTGGTAGATCGGCCGTATATAGTTTGAATAGTGTGGGGGACAGTGTTGCGTCTTGGGGTACTCCGTTATTGATGTTTACTGTTCTGGATTTTGTATTGTTTGTATTTGTGCTGTTCTTATTGATAGGAAATTGGAAATCCATTTCTTTAGGTTATTGGGGATGTTAGATTTTGTTATTTTCGGAGACACTTTCTTCACTTCTCATAATGTCTTTACTTATATACTTTGCGGCGCGATGTTGGTGCTTTATCTCTTTTCTATAGATACCACAGCGGCACGTGCTCGAGGGAACTTGCCACTCGCGTACCACCACCTTTACGACCGCCCTCGTAGCACAAGACGACGACCTCGTAACACTAGGGGGTGCTGTGTCTGCCACATGAGTTTTGTGTGGATATTGCTACAAACCCAGGTGCTAGTTCGCTGCGATTGCAATATCCTCTTTCCTGCACCTCTGTTTCTTTGGAAATTCTCTTCCATTCTTTATGTTTCTAAAGCTGAATTTAATCTCCCTCACATCAAAGCCGGCGTCTGTGCTTATCTGCGTTCAGTGTGAACTTCTGAGGCGTGCAACATCCCCTCCTTGAATTGGGGGGCTCGCCGTGAGTGGTGTGAGAACTGTATTATATAATATATATATATATAAATTATTATATATATATATATAATTATATTTATATTATAAACTATATATATATATATATATATATATATATAATATATATAAAGATATATATCATTAGTATATATTATATATATAATTATTATATTTATTTTAAATATATATACTATATATATATATAGATTATAATATATATATATATAAATATTAGTATATATATATATATATATATCTACTATATATATATATAATATTTATTCTTATTAATAAATTATATAGAAATTTTTGAAAGATATTGGTTGCAATGATCGCAACCATTATTTGCTATATTTCAAATTTAATGGTCCTAAGTAGGTTTGACCCTTACCCTTGAGAGGGCTACTCCAGCAGTCTTACCTCGAGACCACGATTGGCTAAAAGAAACCCATCATTACAAGGGTTCAAACCCACTTAGTACCATTTGAATAGTATATACTATATATAGTATTATATTATATATATATAACTGATAATAAATATATACTTATATTATTATATATATATATATTATATATATATATATATATATATTATTATTGAGATATATGATATAATAAATTAAGCATAAATTAAATTTCATTTTTAAAAACGTGTGAGATATGTATAATAATATATATATATTATAATGTATATATATATATTATATAAATAATATATATATAAATACCTTATATATATATATATATTCATATATATTATATATATATATAAATATATTTATATTATATATAATATATATATATATTATATACAAATATATATTATATATTATTATAATATATATATATTTAAATAGTATAAATATATATTTATACTATGATATTATATATTATATATATATATAATGGATAGTTTGCTTAAATTTCAATCTGAATTCTTAAAGGAATATTCTGCCGAACCTAGTTTGGCGAATTGAACATCAAATGACTGGCATAGTCATGCTGAGCTCATTCAACTTTTAGTTTCCATTTTCTTTTAATGTATAGCCATAGTTTCAATGTAGATGGTGAGAGCCAATGGAAGAATTGAATATCATGAAGAATTATTGGATCGGTTGGAGGTGGCTGAGAAATGAAATTGAAATTCACAAAACTTGACAACTAGTGGTTTCTATCTATCTATCTATCCTAATCTATCTATCTATCTATCTATCTATCTATCTATCTATCTATCTATCGATCTTTGTGTCTGTCTGTCTGCATGTGTATATTCTTTGACATGAAAGTATTAATTATTGTTTTTTGGAAAGCAAAAGAGCATAATCATAGAGAAATCCACAATTTAAGGTTTGTGACCTGTTTATTTTTTTTGTCAAGCAAATCTTTCGAATGATATTTAAATAATACCACGCTCTTAGAAATACCGTATATGAGATATATAATATATATTATATAATATATTATATAATTATTATAACTATAAATTTAATCCATACATATATAATATATATATATATATATAAAATATATATATATATATTTTTTATAGATAGCTATTATATATATATATATATATATATATATGATATTTATATATTAATAGTATACATATATTTGTATATATAAATATAAAATATATATAATATATAGAGTATATAATAATTATACATATTTATAATAATATATATATATAGAAATATGAACAACGCTACTATATTATACCATATAGATATATGGATATATAATATATAATTATATATTATTATTATGGTTTATGACGAGAAAATATAATATATACCCTTTTAAAGCAAGGATAATAATATATATATATATATTATGAGTAAATATATATATATAATATAAAATATATATAATAATTATATAGATATATATATATGAGTAAATATAATAATATATAGATATATATATATATATATAATATATAATATATATAATATTATATAAAATAATATATATATATAATATATTATATATATATGAGTATATATAATTAGTAATATATATATATATATATATATAATAAATATAATAATATATATATATATATATATATATATATATATATATATATAAATATTATATAGTATTATATAATATACTATAATATATTATCATATACATATATAACTAATATATACAAATATATATATATGATATTTATATATATACCTAATAATTTTATATAGTTATATATATATAGTAATATTATGAGTATAAACAAATCAAATCACGTTACACTCCATGCAGTACATCTCATCTGAAAGTCATTTTCAAATTCAAATACTACATGGTTATCTATATTTCCCATTAAAGAAGATGTTTATCAATCGTTAATTAATTTAGACTAATGGTAGTTAGTATATCAATCAAAGATTATTCCCTTTATAAAACTATTATTATTATTATTATTATTATTATTATTATTATTATTATTATTATTATTATTATTATTATTATTATTATTATTATTATTGTTATTATTATATTAGTAAGTATTATATTATATCAGGGTTCACACTTTCTGTAAAGTCAGTAGTAGTAGTAGAAGTAGTAGTAGTAGTAGTAGTAGTAGTAGTATTTTGGGCTCAAATGACGTCGCAGTCATCATCCCATTCCGGAAGCCCATTGATGTCAAAAATCGTTTTAATTTCTGTTTTAATGATAAATGAAATATATATTATGTATATTATTAACCGTATAAATAAACATATACTTATTATTATCTATTAATATATTATATTATTATTATTATTATTATTATTATTATTATTATTATTATTATTATTATTATTATTATTTAACGCCTTACAGGGATTTACAAAATAATAATATTTATGATTAACCACGTAAAATTTTTAAGATAAGCCATGCAGTAAAATGAACTTCATTAATTTAAACTTCTTCTTCTTCTTCTTCTTTTTCTTCTTTTCTTGATTTTTCTTCTTTTTCTTCTTTTTATTATTATTATTATTATTATTATTATTTAATTATTATTTATTATGATTAATTATTATTATTATTATTATTATTATTATTATTATTATATTATTACGTATGTTATATGTTGCTGTAATGTAGTTGATAGATATATATTTTGGTTCCCGTCAAAGTGATTGACTGTATCCAATGGATTGATAAATTGTCAAGTGATTTGGAAAGTATTTGTGAGTTTGTGTGAGAGTGATCGAGAGGTTAGTTAACTCAGTGTTGTTGTAACAAATATATATATAGTATAATATATATATATATATATATATTATATATATATATTTCCTTATAGTAGAAATAATAAATATATATATATATTATATAAGTATATATTATATATATAGTATAATATATATAGTATTATAGTATAGAAGAGAGATAGAAGAGATATAGAGAGAAGAAAGAGAAGAGAAGAGGAGAGGAGAGAGAGAGAGAGAGAGAGCAGAGAGAGAAGGGAGAGTTGACGGATTTATTCACTTAACTATTCTTTGGAAAATGGACTGGAACCTGGTCGCATACAACAAGGGAATATATATGTCCTTTTTCTAATGCTTCTTTTCGCATTTATTAAATTAGACTGACGCCGCTACTATGTATATTCTTTAAGCACACATTTACACACACACATAAACACACACACCGAACACACACAACAAACATGTACGCGACTAGTGATTTCAGCAGATGTCTATCCTTTTTGGCATCCGCGGATGAGGATATTCATGATTTAATATCCGCGGATGCAGGATGTTTGATATATATATATATAATATAGATATATATTATATATACCATATATATTAATAGATATATATTATATATATATTATATATATATATATAGTATAATATACATTAATATTAAATCATAAATATATATGTTAAAAGGGAAAGATAGCATATAATGAGAAAGTAAAGAATTAACTGCCTTCTCTGGGATTGAAACACCACATGTGCGCATGAGTGACAATATGCCCGGTGCTAAACGACTGAGCCATCCTCCAACCCAAAAAAAAAGTGATTCAAGAACAGTTATAAAGGCAACCGAGTTCCCGTCAAGGCGACATCACCAGGTGTCCAGCCTGTCCTAGCTCTCGTTCTTTATATTATAGATGTTAAATATTGCCTAATAAAAAGAATTAAGATAAGATGTTAAAGAAGAAAACATTAATGAGAAGTGGTCACAAGATATATAAACTGCCTTCTCTGAAATGAACCACCTGCATGTTTCCGCGTTGAGGACGATATGCCCGGTTGCTAAAACGACTAGAGCCATCCTCCAAACAAAACAAAAACTCGAAACTCAGTTGCATTTATATAACTTCTTGAATCCAACTTTTTTTTGGGTGCATCATAAATAAATAGCTCAGTTGTATAGCACCGCGCATATTGTCCTTATGCGGCACATGCTGGGTGGGTTAATCCCAGACAGTTAAGCAGTTAATTCTTTTTTTACTCCTTCTTTCATTATATGTCTTCCCCACTCCGTTAACATCTTACTCTAATTATTTGACGATTTAATTAATGCATTATAAATTATTATACATTGAGTATAGTATATTCTCACTATAACTATGTATACCTACTATAAACACCTGTAAACACTACTCGAAAAAGGTTTCTTCTGGTATGCAAACATTTAATTTAGTATTTCTTATCTGATAAGAATTTTTTCTTAACGACCCTTCCTTTTTGGTTCATGGAAACTTTCAAATGTAAAAGTGGAGTTTCACCGCTGGATCCCGTGCTGCACAACTAGGTTTTGGTGCCTGGCATTCGAGGAAGAGAAGTCAAGATGTTTCTACAAAGCGTCTCACCTCATTATAGGACCTAGAGGAAGATGCGCTATTAGAAAAATCGATTATATGGCCAAAAAAGCCTGAAGAATTATTGTTAATTTAAATATTATTGTGTCGCGCTTTAGAACCATTGTTATATTAAAATGTGAAGGGAGTGTTAAATAATTTCAATTAACCCTTAAATGAAATAGAACGGGTTTGAAGATCACATTGTATGATTTATAAGATTCATTATTTAATCAGTATCATCGAACTTAATTGGGCTCTTGTGTTAAAATTTTGCTTAATATGTATATTGATTATTTTAAAAACATTGATTCATTATTCAATTCCATTAATTTTAAACTAACTTAAAATAAAGATAGAAGTGATTACTCTTTTTCTATACCACTGTCCACTAATTCTTTCTATAGGGTTTAATACTTATTATATGTATTATATAAAATATATATAGATATTATATTTATAATATATATATATATTAGCTATATCTATATTATAAATATTGTACTTATATATATATATATATTACCTATATCATATAATATATATATACTAATATATAATATATATATAATGTATATATTTATATATATATATATATATAAATATTTATATATATATAATATATATATATAATATATTATATATATTATATATAGATATATACTATATTTACTATTATATTTATATATATATATATAGTTATATATATTAATAGATTATATATTATATATAATATATATCGAGTTTTAGCGACAATCATCTATCAATATAATTGTGTTACCAGGCTGCGGGACGGGGACCCAACTTCAAAATGCACCCACTAACGTCTTTCCCCAGCCTCCGACCTAATGTAAGCAGCATTTACAATGGCATTATATACTTTTTGCTAACTAGTATTGAAATTCAAATATAGGAATGTTGCGCTTGAGAAACATCAAAATTTTTCTGACTTTTTTGCTGAGAGTCTGTAATCTCTCTTTTCATTCATATATTACCCCAGGCATTGCTTAACAAATACTCCTCCCTTGATACACTAGTTGGAGGACAATTGCCAAGTATTTCCTTGCAAGCTTACTCAAGCGTTGAGTAAACATTTTCCTCGCTTAACTTTCACCATTACTTTGATAGGAATCAAAAAAAATTTTTCCATTTGTATCTATTAGTTTTTCTTGGTGATAAGTTTCAATCATTTGCACTACATCTTTCCCTGGTTAATGACCGTGTGTGTTTCTTCATCACTACTTGGACTGTAGAAATTCTTCCCGTGAAATCTGTTATTGATTTACTTGTAGAAGTGTTAGTTCTGAAGATTTCGTTTTTTCCTTTTAATGGGTGGCGAATTAATAGACTGTTCGGAAGGAAGTTTTTCAACCGCAACACAGAGTTCGGACGATTTAACTTGTTCTATGATCATATTGTGTTACAAAAAAACTGCCTTTATAACGGGGATCTAAGTAAGTTACAATAGTATGAAGGTCATTAATTTCCACAGAAACAAAACGTTTTTCAAGGTCTGGTTTTATTACATCTTTCATTCTTTTTAAACCGTCATTATATAAATTCTTTATCAAAGTCCCTCGACAGTAAAAAATCGCTCCAACAGCCGGCCAGCGTGCAAAGCGCGGATGACGGATGCGGATCTTTAATAATGTGCGGATGCGGATGTTACCTGCATCACTAACGCAGACTCACATGCACACACTCACACAAGCAAATATATGGTTACTATATATAAAACCTTTCTTGCTAACCTACTTAACCAAGCTTTACTTGACCTAACATAACCTAACCTAACCAAACGTAACCTCGCCTATCTGTTACCCTAACCGTAACCTAACTGCCCAAATAAAAAATTGCAAAAAAATCTGTCAGAAAATTGGTTACGAAATTTTACGTAAATATATATATATTATATATATATATTAAATCATATATTTTATTATATAATTATAATATTATAATATAATATAATATATATATATATATTATATATAGATAATATATATATATATTATATATATTTAAATCATTTTAAAATATAGAATTTAAGTTTCTCCAACAAATCATAGAAATCATATATTAAGAAGGGCTCCATGCAATCCTCTATATTATAATAGAAGAAAATTTTACTTTAAAATAATTTTTTTACTTATGATAAAATTTATATTACATATAATTTATTTTTTAAAATATTATAATTTATATATATATATATATTATATTATATATATATATAATATTATTATATAACTATATATATATATAGATATATATAATTATATACTAATGCCACCTGATAGTTGTATTAAAGTGATTTATGCTGTACTTAAATTTATATTTAAATGAATTAATATATATATATTATATATAATATATATATAATATAATGAGTAGAGTAATATATATATATTATTATAATAATATAATATATATATATTATATATATAAAAATACTATATATATAATAGATATATAGTTAAATCATTTAAAATATAATTTAAGTATACATAAATCATAAGGGAAAATAAATCAAAATTGTTTCATTATATATTTATATTATATAATTTAATATACTATATATATATATTATTATATATAATACTAGTATATATATATATATATATACTACTATACCTATATATATATATATTTATACATATATATATACCTAAAGTTATTATATATGACTATACATATATATATAGAGGTCTTTATCCAATTTCTAAATACAATTCTTTCTTTTTTTTTTTAAGGCAAATATGTGAGCAAAATAAAATAGGGATCCGATCATCAAACTGCTGCCCGTCATGTTATCGCTTCTGATATATTTCCTGCCGGAGCATGGGGGTGGAAATTTCTCCCGTCTCCGGACGTGGGGAAGGGGGGCGACATGCCAGCGACCCTCTAAGTAGTTTATATTCTTTTTGTTATTCTGCATTCATTATTTTCAAACCTTGCTTTTTTTTTTTTTTTTTTTTTTTTTTTTTTTTTTTTTTTTTTTTTTTTGCTTTTATAATTATAAATTTATTCTGATCAATCGCATTCCTTCGTCGTGTTACTCATATATGGACTTATTATTATTATATCTATTTATTTGAATTATTCATATTTTTAAAATAATTTTATAATTTTTTTATAAGTTTTCCTTTTTTATATAAATCTAATAATCAATAAAATAGTTACCTATAATTATATAAATAAATTTATAAAAATATATATATTATATATAATAATCATATATATATTATTTAATAAATAAAATAAATATTAATTATTTTAATTTTATATTATTTACTTAGTCTTTAGATACTTTTATTATTATTATAATATATTAATATATATTATATTATTATATATATATATTAAATAATATAGTATAAATATATATATTATATATATATATTATATAATAGTATATATAATATATATTAAGTAATAGTATATATATATATATATATATATATTATAATGGATAAAGAGCAAACAAATACAAACAAAATAACCACTATACACATAAGACATCCGCCCCGAAACAGTAAACACACAAATGCACAAACACGGTTAGTACCCCAAGCCGCGCAATCCGATTCCCACAAATTAATATCAGCCTATGCACAGCCGTACCTCACTACAACCACCAAACGAACCTCATAAACACAAAAAACCTACGTGGACGACATACCATCAACCACTAACATACCAGAAACCTTAAACACTACCGATAAAACTGACGCCATACATCTACCATCAATCAAACTTCAAACATGGTCTAACAGAAAACAGAATGTCGCTTCACCAAAACAAAACATCATCAGAGATCAACATTAACCCACTCAACTGGACCCCAACTTGGATACCACGTTCACACCCGTCCCGTTTATCCCCTTAAAGGTAATATATCTATATGACCCTACCTCTCATCACATAACTCCCCATCCAAAATTCCTCGAGCTAACACGTGACACTCGATCTCACCTTTACAAAGCAACAGACAACATAATTTCATCATCAAACATGAAACAAACGTACTAGAGGGATCGCCGGTACAGCCTTCACATGCAACAAACAAACCCATCCACGCGACACATATACTCTAAACAAAAACATCGTTGCCGACTCTGAAACTTTGCCTCTCCAACTTTTTCCCAGCTTGGAGGCACCCAATTTACTGTACTAAATATCTAGCATAAAGAAACTCCAAACATGCCACAAACAAACCACTATTGATAGCATACCAGCCAAATGACGATTATTTTCATGCAACTACCACATCAAACTAACACCTACACGAAGAAAACTAAAAATTCCTACCAAAAGACACACCAAACCTGGGACATGGGAGTAGGCATCACAATTCTTGCCAAAACCAAACACCCCAACATCCATGCCACATAACCCTCTCCATCCCCACACCACAGAACTCAAACACCTCCTTCTTCACCAGCTCTATCGTAACAAAACAATACTCTGAATCTAGATTCCACCGCCACCATATCTACATTCTAACAAAACTCAAAATCAAGGAAAATATTCACACGGGAGCACTAACAGGAACAACTTGCTATGAGGCAAACCACCGAATCAGCATGTTTAAACAACATCCACAAGAAATAGCCCCCTATTCAACTCCCTACCTAGAACTAGCCAGTCATCCTTGGCCAGGAGCAGATCCGGTCACCACTCAAAATTTTACAATATAAATATAGATACACTAATGAAGCCATAAACAAAATATTATGTATCAAACTGTAACCAGGTTCTGGAAAACACATCCCACTTTATACTTTCCTGTCTCTTTAAACCTCAACCCTCAATTTGGAACCATTTTCAAACACTGAAGATCTCTGGAGGAGGCCCGTGTCCTTGTCGGGCGGTTGGGATGTTGGACCGCGTTGGCCTCTCCGATAAAAGGGAATGGTTAATGTGTGAGAAATTGGTAAATATATATATATATTAATACTATATATATACTGATATATATTATATATATATTTAATATATAATATTAGATATATATATAATATATATACTATATATATATATTATATATTTATATATAATATATACTATTATATATATTTATATAAAGTATATATATTAATAGATATATATATATATATATATATATATAGTCTCTGGTGGAAAAGCCAGAGGAATATATATGAATTTCACTAGAGTTGGGAAGGTCATAACCATTAACTATATAACACTCAATTTATTAGGAACCTACAATATTTAGAACAAATCTAAGACTGCTGTTTACGTTTTTTAAAATCCGTTTAAAAACAATTTTTATCATCTTGTCTTGATGGCGTTCTGCAATTCAGAGGATGGCATTTATTAATTAATAAACAGCAGGTACTTTTTATTACATATAAGGGTTCTCGCCGATTTGTCTACGGGGTCTCTGCCCCCTATACTGGCTGCCCCGTAAATCGTGAATGAATAATAAATATTGCTTCAAAAAAAAAAAAAAAAAAAAAAAAAAAAAAAAAAAAAGAAATAAATATAAAAAAAAAATACATCTGGCATCAAAATTTCCTCACTTAAATCAGTTTGAATTCATATAATTGATAAGGACCAACAGGAGTAAGGGTCGAGTTAGGAATTTTTTGTTCATTTTAAAATAGTAAATTAAGAATGCGTGAATTCCACTCTTTATGTTTTAGGTAATTTCACAAAGACTTTGATCTTCAGTTTCTTTTAACGAAATTCCAGGATTTTGGTGCCTGGTAATTGCTTTGTATTATTGCTAGACCCTGAATTCTAATTTTAGGTTTTAACTTTGAGTTTAAATACATTTTTTCGGTTACATTTATCACTATCACTCACGGCATGGTCCTATTCAAAGAGGAGTTTAAAATAATAATAATAATAATAATAATAATAATAATAATAATAATAATAATAATAATAATAATAATAATAATAATAATAATAATAATAATAATAATAATAATAATAATAATAATAATAATAATAATAATCCCAAACTAACACAAGCGAGGGGACTCAGGGTCGAGACTGGGTTGGAGGGAGAGAATGTGAGCTATTCTTTATTAACTCTAGCTTCGTCGCACTCAGACGTTAATGAGTGCATTTGTGGTGTGCTTTGCTACAAATGGGAGCAATTAATTATTAATAATTAATAATTATTAATAAGTTATTATTAATAATACAATCTTTACCTTTACCTTTACAGTATCATCCAACAGTAAGTTTATATAGTTAAAAGCATTTGTGCTTAATTTTAAAATTTAGAGTAAAAGAGTAAGTTTTAATTTATTTCCTATCACTTTAATTAATTAACAATAACAAAAATATACTACTATTAATAAGATATAAATATTATATACATAGTAAATATTAAAAATTAAAATATTTTATAAAAAAAAAATATGCTAGAGAAATAAAATATCCATTATATAATGATAGTAAATAATTAATAATTTTAAATAATATAAAAAGAATAATAAAAAAATAAATCTCTCTTCAAAGGCATTATTTTAGTTAAATCTTATAATAAGAGCTAAATGAAATCACAGATATAAAGTAAGTTAATTTATAAAAAAAAAAAATTACAGTTTATATTTATATAGTATTTATTTATTTTATATTATATAATAAAAATATAAATATAAAATAATATATATGTATTTATACTAAATAAAAAAATATTTATTTATTATATATAAAGATATATATATATTATTATAAAAAAATATAAATTAATTTTATTAAATAACTATTATATTTTTAATTAAATATATAACATTACTTTTATCTATATAATAACATTAAATAATAAAATTATAAATAAATTAAATATATTTAATATAAATAAATATATATATATATATATATATTATATTGTAATTTTATTTCGTATATTCTAGATTCGAAATTTTAATCCTCTTAAGAGTTTTAAAGTTTGTTTATTTTTTTATTTTTATTTTTATTTATTTATTCAATTATTTTTTTGTTTAAATATTTACATTATTGAAACTTGTCTTTCCTTTGAATTACGTCACAAAGTTTTACTGATGTAATAGTGACTTTACTACAAAGTAAAATAGTAAGTGGGAAATAGTGTTTAATAATAGTAGGAAGGTTGAAAATTTTTGGATTCGATATTAATAACTAAATGATAGGAGCAATGTATCTTCAAATTTAACTGATAAGATCTGAAAATTATATTTCATATTGATTTATAAGTGTTGAAAGTGTTTAGTTGAATTTGTTCACAAAGGATGTTCACAACAATTAACAAATGTAGAAAAGAAGTAATATATGTTATGAAGTGTGATCAGAAATAACATTTTCTGGCATTTATAAATATAAAAATCATGTCGACATGATGGTGGTAGAGTTCGAGGTCAAATTAAAAATTTTTTGAAAAGGATTTTGTTTGTGGTTTAGGTCTTCTTCTTCTTCTTTTTTTTTCTTTTTTTTTCCTTCTTCTTCTTCTTCTTCTTCTTCTTCTTCTTCTTCTTCTTCTTCTTCTTCTTCTTCTTCTTCTTCTTCTTCTTCTTCTTCTTCTTCTTCATACGAGCAACGACTATGCGAATTAGATATACGTTCTTTAGAACAAGAAGATTGAGAGGAAAATTAATAGAAATCTTCAAAATACTAAATAAATTTGAAAATATAGAGTACAGGCAATTCTTTATATATGATTTTAACAATGTAATACGAAGTATTGTACATAAACTCTGTCAAAAACCATTTCAAACCAATATAGCAAAGAATTTCTTCACTTACGATGTAATTGAGAAGTGGAATAGTCTCTCTTATGAAATAGTGAACAGCAGCAACATCGATTCATTCAAGAAAACGTTCGATAAATACTTTAAGGAAATAGGTCTGTGAACTTCAATTCAACTCGATTTTTACTTTATTAAAACACTAGAATTAGTTGTGACCTAGATAAGGTGAAATCAAACGAACTATTGAGATCATTTGGTAAAATGCTAAAAGTACATCTTAAAAAGAATTTGGGCGCCACACTTATATAACAGCTTTGATGTTCACCGCTTAGAGTGTTAGTTATAACGTTCTAAGCCAGTAGTCTAATGATCACACTTATATCTTAATTGTAATAAACAGTTTTGATGTTCACGCTTAAGGCGTACTTCTAACGTTCTAAGCGCGTGACATCATCGATGCCACACTCTCATTAATATTTTGTTAAAATTAATTTTATGTTCACCGCTTAGAGGGTTACTTCTAACGTTCTGAGCCGGTGACCTCATCGATCACACTATCATCTTAATTTGTAATAACAGTTTTGAGGTTCACCGCTTAGAGGGTTATTTCTAAACGTTCTAAGCCGGTGACCTCATCGATCACACTATCATCTTAATTTGTAATAACAGTTTTGAGGTTCACCGCGTTAGAGGGTTATTTCTAAACGTTCTAAGCCGGTGACATCATCGATCACACTCTCATAATATTTTGTAATAACAATTTTGATGTTCACCGCTTAAAGGGTTGGTTATAACGTTTTAAGCCGGTGAGTCGGTGACCTCATCTTCCCTCAGACTAGCCTTGAGTGGACTGTAAAGTCTTTCCTAGTCGGTGTTCTGTAGTTCTGTAGTTCTATATGAATAATAAAAAAGATTTTGGAAATCCTTTTTAAAATATATATATATATATATATATATATATATATATATATATGTATATAAATATATATAGTATATATATAATATATATATGATATTATATCTATAATAATATATATATATATATATATATATATATATATGATCGGGAGGCGTCTTGTTGGGAAGGCAGAGTAGGCAACGCCTACTTGCCTTAGTGAGCCCAAAAAATATTAAAAAGTCAGCATATATATATATATATATATATATATATATATATATATATATTATATATATATATATATATATATTATATATTATATATATATATTATATATATATATATATATATATATATATATATATATGTAATAACCCTTTGATGAGTTAATACAGTGATAATGAAAAGGGGTAATTACTTTTTATTTTTATTTCTAAGACTAATTAAATCAGGTGGTAAATAATGGTATCAATATTAACAGTTAACACAATGGGTCAGTTCACAGTCATTAATAATATTGGTGAAGGTTAATATCATAATTTTTATATTCAAACACAAATTTCCGGCCTTTAACAAGCCGACACACAATGCGACTTCTCTTCTTGTATCTTGAAGCCTAACTGCCTTCCTTCCCTCGAAATGCCAGGCATTTCGCGGGCAGCATTGCCGTGACTCACTCTCACAAAAAATAGTGCCATACAAAAGGTTGTTAAATATTTTCCATATATAATAAAATTAATAGTAAAATTTGATATACAGAGCAACTATGAGAGGTGTACATAATTATTGTGAGGGCAAGAGAAATCCTGCCGTCACAAGGTTTTTTTTTTTTTTTTTTTTTTTTTTTTTTTTTTTTTTTTTTGGTAATAATTTGACATTATTATTACGAAACACAAATTCTATTCTTACAATATATTGTTACAAAATACATAAAAGACCTTCTTAATCCCCACCTCGGGGGTTTTGACTATTTCAACTCTTCTATTACAACCCTTCCTGTGACATTTTGTAAGGAACATGCTGGAATTTATTACTACTATTAGTGTTTGGCAGCATCGTTTCGTCTATAGTATTAGATAGAGGAAGAAGACGATTTTTTTTTTTTTTTTTTTTTTTTTGGGAAGATAAAACTTATCAATTCAACTACTGTCTATTCTAAGAATTGCATGCAGAACTAAAAAGCTCCCCCTTTTCCTCTCTCTTTTTTTTTTTCCTTATTATTATTATCTGTATATATATTTTTTTTTTTTTTTTTTTTTATTTTTATTTTTTTCTTGGGTTTCAGCGTCCCTATCAGTTATGTTATGAAAAATTCTTACATTTCTTAAATTTTCCACTGCCTCTTTCCCATGCTTTAAAATATAAATGTTATTCTTTTTTATTCGTAGCAACCTGAAAGGTCCTGAGTATCTCTCTGACAGTTTCCCTACATTGTACTGTTGATTTCTCACCAACACGGCCCTTGCCTTGTGGAGATCTTTCGGGATAAATATATTTTTATTTTTATATACAACATGTGGTGCCAAAGGCCTACGCATTAAGGCCACTAATTTTTTTAAATAAGCACTTTGACTGACCGTGGCACTGAGTGCCTCCTTCTGTAACAAGCTTCCTGGCACTGATAAATTCTGGCCGAACATAAGCACACTGGGAGTAACCCCTTGGTCATTTAGAGGACTAATTCTCAAACAGTACAGTGCCCAAGGCAAAATTTCAGGCCATTTTAACCCTTCATTTTCCCCATCATTAATCATACACCTTAGCGTCACTATGAGAGCTTGGTTCAAATTTTCCACTAGGCCATTCACGTTTGGTGAGCCAGTCGTTGTGAAAATTTTATCTATGCCGAGTAGGTTACATACGTCATTAAATAATTTGGCAGTGAATTGGCTTCCTCGATCTGAGATGAGTCTTTTTATTGAGCCACAAAACGGAAAAATTTCGCTCACCAACACATTCAACACCGAGTCGACTGTCGCCTGCCTAAGAGGGTAGGCGAAGGGATACTTACTAAATCTATCAATAAAAACAAGCAGATAATTGAACCCCATACTATACGGAAACTTACATAAGTCCACATGGAGGGTGTCAAACTTCTCCGAGACTTCCTTAAATCTGCCGAATTCTGGAGATATCCTTCTAACGCTCTTATTTTTTTGACAGACATCACAACTCTGTACAAATTTCTTTACTCTACTATGCATAAATCTGAAGGCAAAATCCGCTTTCAGAATGGTCAACGTCCGTTTAATTCCCAAGTGATTTGTATTATGTATTTTCTCTATGACATCTTCCACCAGATTTTCCGGTACTAATATTCTAGCTGTGCCTGTAGAGATATCAACCGCCAAAGACAACTCCTCGCCCCTATAGATGAACTCCTTGTGGCAGGCCTTCAATCCACTAGTCTTCAGCCCCTTTATTAGGTCCCTTTATATAATCATCAGTCTCCTGTTCTATAGCTATCTCTTTGAAATCTACCCCATCCTGAAATTTCTTCATCATTCCATTTAACCCTTTTTTACTGTAAGTTATAGTATTTATCACAAAATCATCAAAGTCATTATCACCACCAGCTTCGCTACTATTATCGCTATTATTATTATTACTACTACTACTACTACTTCTTAACTGTACTACTACTACTACTACTACTACTATACTACTATTATTATTATATTACTATTATTATTATTATTATTATATTATTATTATATTATTACTCTTATTACTATTTCCATTATTATTATTATTATTATTATTATCTCATTATATTTATATTTTTATTGTTATTATTTTATTATTATTATTATTAATTACTCCAGTAAGTTTTGTTCCTTTAACGTACGATTTAAAGGGCTCAACCCTTCCACTACGGAATTCAGAGAATTCCATCCACTAAACTCCTCCTCCAGTTGTAACTCCGTCTCCATAGTATTTTGTTTTGGCCACGCCCACTCCCCATCTTTTATACAAGCCAGTTGCAATTGCAACTCCCCAGCCTCTATAATTTTATCTCTTTCGTTAGCCAATTCCGTTAAAATTATAGCCAATTTATTTTTAGCCTTCGAGACCAATTTAAACTCAACGTCAAAATTTGAAATGGCATTCAATAAATTTACCTCCCGAATATTGTGAATTTTTTCGGCACTCTTTTTCATATAAGCTGTGATTAACCCACTGTTGCTAGTACAGACAGTGATTCTCTTATTGGCAATTAAGTAAGCATATTTTTGTAAGCTGTTATTGACGCATAATAATTCCTTAACTAATGGTGGTAGTGCCACTTCCACCTCAGAAAGTATAGTACTGTAAAGCGCGAAAATCTTTGTCTGATTATTTTCTTCTCCCATAAGTGCGCTGGCTATAGTAAGCTCGCTAACCTTCGTGTATAATAGTAACTCAGTTTGTTCATCAGGGAACGACAATAGGGTGGCACTCACCATTGCCGCTTTAGCTTCTAGAAACGCTCGCTCGGCTTCTACTTCCCAGGAAATCCTTTTATTGGAGGCGGGTTTTCCTTTCAACATTTTCGTTAGGGGTTGCAACAATTGAGCCGCCCCTACTATATTGATTCGGCAGAAGTTATATAGACCGAGAAACGCTCTAAGCTGTTTGATAGTTGTAGGTTTTGCAACATTCACCACTGCATTGATCTTTTCTTTGCTAGGCCTAACGCCCTTCTCGCTAATGTTGAAACCTAAGAAATCTGTTTCTCCGACTGCTAGTACACATTTTTTTGGATTCATATAAATTTTCATATATCTTAATCTCTCTAAAACTTTCTCCAACATTGCAACATGTTCTTCAAGAGTCGAACTGGCAATTAAAATGTCATCTAAATAAACAAAAACATTCCTTAAATCTCCAAGCAAGATTGACATAAAGCGCTGGAAGGCACTAGAAGAACACTTATGTCCTTGTATTAAATAGTTAAAGCTGTAGTTACCAAAAGGACAAGTAATAGTGAAATATTTCTTTGTTTCCTCGCTGACTGGCACGTTATAGTAAGCCTGCCGAACGTCTAGCCTTGTTAATAACTTGCAATGTTGCAATTGCAATATAATATCCTTAATCTTGGGTAGGGTAAAATTGTCAGAGGTTGATCTTTGGTTCAATAACCTCAAATCAACGACTAGACGAACCCTTCCGTCCGACTTTGGTAAAAAGCTAGTTGGAAATCCCCAATTGCTTCTCCCCCGCGAAATGACCCCCGCGTCCAATAATTTATTGATTTCCTCCCTAGCCTTCTCAAAAAGATGTGGAGCTATGCTTCTACTCTTCAATTGTATCGGCGGGCCGCTGACATCCACATGGTAAGGGTAATTTGCCGCCAATTCGCACAAAATTTCTTCCTTCAAAGGACATTCTTCTCTCTCCCCTCCCCCCTCATCAACAGTGCAATCTTCAACCCCCCTTCCAACAGTACAATCCTTACTCCCCCCTCCCCCCTCCCCTATAGTTTCATTACTATTAAGTCGTGACTGAGCGACGAAGTTGTTCTCACAGCTGTCAAAATAAGCCCCGCCCCCTTTTCTCCGGTACTTTGTACAAATAAAGCGCCATCTTTTGAGTTGATCATTCTTTAAATCTAAATTAGGTGCTTTATAAGGATTTACGAACAAAACTTGGTACTTTCTAATTAAATCATTAACTAATTCATATTCGCAAAGCGGTATATTTAAAGAGACAGCGGCTAGTGGGAGGATAGAGTTCCGAACATGCTTGGAAAAATCAAAAGCTTCGTTACAAAGAGAAATACTACGTCTAGTGCTGGTATCTAGTAAAAAATGGTACCTAAAGTCAATGATGAACCCGTGTTTTTTGAGAAAAGGCATGCCTAAGACATTGAATTTAATATCTGAAGCGTAGGCATGCAAGTCATAAGGTCTGCCCAACCCCAAGTCAACTTTAGTCATTATTTTTTTATAAATATGGATACAGCCTCCGTTCGCGGCCCTGGCACTCCCAATCGGGGCCTCCTCCTTATCCAATTCAGTAGCAATTAAAAGGTCGAGGCAACTCCCACAGTCTAGTAAATAAGTCTCATTGTTAGTTGCGTCCGAAATATAATACAATTTATCAAAAACTACTTCTTTAACAGCTGCAACGATTTTAGTTGAGTTGCCAGAAACTTCCACCACAGCATTATCAGATAAGTCACATGCATTATTTCTTAAAATTAATGATCCCTCATGCTTATCGGAAGGAAAAGAATCTCCTTCATCTCTAAAACTAATACAATTCATTTTCAGAAAGGGAATTTCGCCCCTTTCATTAATTACAAATTCATTTTTATCATTATTTTTATCAATAAGTATAGATTCACAAGTCAGAATCGCCTCCATTCCCGCCTCCTCCCCAGTGACTGGGGTAGGGGGATAGGTTGACTCCGTCGGTGGAGGCAGCGACTCATTCACAAAGCTATTGTTTTCAAAAGTCACAGCGTTATTATTTTCAATACAATTATAAGAATTTACAAAACCGTTATTGCCATCACTACGACTATCATTCCTAGTTCTACAATCATTATTATTATTATTGCTATTATTGTTATTAACCTCATCATGCGTTGAGTTACAATTTAAAATTGAAGATGACTCTACTCCTACTGACTCAGCGACAAGCGACTTCTGTGGGGGAGGGGGTGAATCACTAGGAATCCCCCCCTGCCCTTGATCATCCTTACAAGTGATATTTCTACTCCATTTAAATCTATTGACATAATTAACATTTCCATCATACCCACGATTAATATAATTACAATTATTACTAAAATACCTATTACTATTATGGCCATTAAGATTAGCATGCTCATTATTATTATAGAAATTATTATAACCGACACGTGCATTATTATTATAATTATTATTGTTACAATTAATATTTTCGTTACCATAGCAATTATTATTATAAAAATCGTCAATACTATGGTTACTGTAATTTCTATTATTATAATTACGACTATAATTTCTACTGTTATTATGATTATTGTTATAATAACGTCTTCTACTATAGTTAAAATTAATATTTCCCCGCCCAAAATTTGATTTATTCATACAAAAGTTACAGGGTAAACAATCACAAAGGTCTCTACTCACAAAAGCGTCGTTCCCCCCAATATTCACCCCCATCTGGCCCGGGAGTCGCCTCACGGACCAGCCCTTCCATTTTTTGAAATGTTGACGTTCTGTTGTGGGGGTGGAGGAGTTGCCGGGGGTTGCGATATCAAGGTGTACATTGGACAATATCGACCCTCACATCGAAATGCATGGTGCAAAAATTTCCTATGAAACCTACAAAGGCCTTCTGTACTAGGCCCAGCTGCAACGTTGTTATAAGTTGATCGGTTGAAATTTCTTCCTCTTGAATTTTGATCATTATTGGGGGTGTGGGGGAATTCTTCGCATTCTGACACAGCGTCTTCGCGAGCTCTATGACGCTCTTAGCTAGTGACTTCATTTCTTCGGCCGACTTTTCATGAGAGATTATCAGTCGACTTATCTCCCTCTCCTGTACTGACGTCTCTCTGTTGAGTGACTTGGTGACTTTTTCTTCTGCTGGTCGTATGGCGTTCACAGATTGCCATTCGTTTCCCCCCCCCCCGCGGGGGAATGGCGAGCACCGTTTGGGGGGAAAAATTTGTTGAAAAAAAAAATTGGGGAGAAAAATTTGTTGAAAATGTCGTCGGCTATTTCAATTAATTCCTCAAAATCATGGTTTTTCTCTGTTGTCATGAGGGAGATCTGTAATTGCTTAGGCAATCGTAAGAGAAAGAGTTCTCTAATAAATTTAGCATCGTTGTCTGTTATCGAATCGAAAGTGGATAATCCAAGCATTTCTTTTATTCTAACTGCATAATCGGATGGGAGCTCTCCCTCCCTCATGCCTGATTGAAAGACTTCTTCTATCTGAGTTCTTAGCGATGGTGCATAAAGTTTTTCTATTACCTTGACTAGTTTAGTATAACAATCGTCCTTTAGGGGAAGTTTCAACGAATTTGTAATCTTGCTTGGTAATTTTGATGCCAAAAGCCTTACCCTCTCCCTTTGATCGATGATTTCATTAAGGTTAAAGATCATTGTCGTTTGCCGAATCCACTCTAAGGCATTGAATTCGTTGAAGGGGGGAATGGCATTGAGCGGGAGATTCTTCTTTCTTCCTTTTCTCCCTAAGAGATTGGGGGAAGGATGACTCTTCACCAGGTTTGTTGCTTCATACCCTTCTTGAGTTTCATTTTCCGAGT
>JABUQX010055875.1:42500-45000 GCA_015478945.1 Trachelipus rathkii
TATATTTTATATGTTGTGTATATATAGTACTTTTTATATATATATATATATATATATATATATATATAATCTTTAAGTGCTGATAGATAAGCACTAGTTGAAAGATAAATTTGCCTAAAATATTTCTTTGAAGCAAGTTTGTAAAAGAGAAATGTTAAACTCTATTTTGCCTTGAAAATTCCTCCTTGAAAGAGCTCAAGAATTTGTATTCAAGAGCTTGTAAAAAGGTTTTTATCTTTTGTTGTGCTTGAAAAGACGTTTCATTTACTCTTCACTTTCTAAGCGAATATTTTTCTTAATCCTTTATAGTTTGGAGTGGCGAAGATATTTATATTCTTTTCATCTTTCAAAATTTGAGGAAACTTAACCTGCGTTTCATAAATTTTCTGCTTATATTAAAGATTAATTATTCTTTTGTAAGTTATTCATGGAGTTGTAATGAAGACACCCCACTTTAGTTATATATATATATATATATATATACAGAGTATATATATTATTATATATATATATATATATATATATATTAAGATACAATTAGTATTAATGTTTTTATTTATACATACTATTACTTCGGTATATAAGTTTGTTGATATATATATATATATATATATATATTATTGTTATATATATATATATATTATATATTATGCGTATATATATATATACATATATACATATATTTCATATATATGTTGCCATGCTATATATACATTATTGTTAGTGCTAAAGAAAGGTGTTAAAGCAAAAATAAGGTTGGCTAAGGCGCGCGCGCGATATATTATTCAGAGATGCACCGGAGAGTAATTTTGGCCGGAGAGCCGGAGGCCTGAGAATGAAAAAATTTTAATCGGCCGGAGGCCGGAGTCTCCGGCCGGAGAATGAAATTTCCATTTATAGATTTACCTTCATATACATATATATGTATATATATATATATATATATATATAGTGGTATATATAGAGTATATATATATATATATATATATATTAAGTATATATATATATATATATATATATATATATATATATGGTTATATGTCACAGATTTTATCTGTAAAAAATTAAGAAAATCTGTAATTAATTTTCATTCTGGATATTATGTCTTCTCTAGTGTGGGATTACTTAAGATAAAGTAAAACTGATAATAGTAAAGCTGGAGGCCTTTGTGCGCTACTAGGAATGTTATTGGCCATTTCAAGAGGAACAATAAAGCAGCAACAAAATTAATATAAATAAAACTGTACTGATCATCCCGGAAAAGAAACATAAACCACATATTTGAAGATAAAAGAAATATCTTGAATCTTCAAGAGGAAAAGTGGCTGAAAAAGAAAACATATCAGACACAGCAGAATGATGATCCATGTCCATCCATATCATCAACTTCTACCACTATTAAAAAGATTTCTTCAGCCTAAACTGTTTGAAATAACAGAAAACAAAGATTTGGGACATTAATGACAGAAAAGAATAAAATTCACTCTCAAAATGGAGAAATACTAAGCTGTATTTACCTACTATTTTTTTGTTTTTGTAGAAGATATTGATTTAAGAGATTAATAAATCAAATATGTCCCCACAATATAATGTTCCATCAAGGAGGTACTTTCAGAAGAGATTATCCCAAAAATATATAAAAGGGTAAAAAAATAACACTTCAGCTGCAAGGAATTCAAGCAATATCATTAACATCAGATATTTGAACTTTCCTCATATAACAATGAAAGTTTTAAATATGTCAGGGCATTGGATTGATAAAGATTTTCAAATGAAGAGTGGAACATTACAAAATCAGTAATTTTAGTCCCTCCTCATTCAGCAGAAATATATCTAAAAAGCAGAAAACATTTAAGAGCTTGTATTTAAAAAAGAAGTATTCATGTTGTCCCCAACATGATAATGTGCACCAACATTACAAAAGTATGCGAGCAGCAGGCTATAAAATGGGACATGTTTTGTCTATTCCAAATAAATATGCAAGTAATACATGATGCTATTTTCTCAAAATTCAATTAAAGATTTAATTACTTAATGTAGGAATGTAGGTCATTTTAGTAGATCAAAAATTGCTACAACTAAGTTTATCTGAAATTCAAAAATCTCAAAATATGCCAATACAAGCTTATCCAAGATGTGGAAACAAGATGGAATTCATCATATTATATGCTGCAAGGGATCATAGAGCAAAAAACTGCAATTACTATATATTCTTTAAATTCGAAAAACAATCTAGATATCTTAAAAATCACTTCTGGGAAGCTGAATGGAGACATAATTAGATTGCTGCAACCATTTGAAGAATTAACCAAAAGAGCGAGTGATGAGATGATGTATATTTATCTTTTTGTAATACCTGTGGTTAATGCATTGCAAAATATTTAGCAAAAACTTAAGGATAGCCGTGTAAAAACTATGAAAGATGAACTCTTAAAATTTGTTACTGAACGTTTAAAAATTAATAAAGAGAAGAAACGGTGTACTTGCAAACAGTCTAAAT
>JABUQX010055875.1:52500-82750 GCA_015478945.1 Trachelipus rathkii
ATTTTAATATAAATCCTTTTTTGAACGATGAACTTCCTGCACAGTTACGTAACATAATTTTATTAAAAAGTTAATTTTTATTTTTATTTTTGTTTTTTTTTAATTTCTTTTTAAAAGCGGAAAAATTATATTTCAGTTTCATCCTAAAGTTTAAAATAATTCCCCTTTGAACTATGAGCTGCCTGTCAATTATATAATATACTTATTCAAATGATAAATAAATTATTATATATGAAAAAGATATATATATATATATATTAAATATAATATATATGTTATTATTATTTATAATATTATATATATAGCATTGATAAATATAAGATATATATTAATGGTATAACATATATATATATATGAAAGTTAAAAAAATATATATATATAATATATATATATATATAATATATATATATATATATATATATATATATATATATATATATATATATATATATATAGGAAAGATATATTTCATTAACAACAAAATTTCTTCAATTCCATTCTCATATCTCAAAAACTACAATAGCTACAGGAAAAAGGAATACATTGCTGGAATGCTGGTCCAATTTTAGTGCGGAAAATGTAAAAAAAAAAAAAAAAAAAAAAAAAACTACAATAGCTACAGCGAAAAGGAATACATTTTTGGAATCCTGGTAAAATTATAGATAGGAAAATGAAAAAAAAGTAAAAAAAACAAAAAATTATTGTTAATAATTACAGTAATATGATTAGAGAGCCTATTTAGAGACCTTTTATTGGTTACTCGTTAAAATAAATAGACTTTCTATTAAATTTTGCTTTTTTTTTTTTTACTAAAGAATACCCCAAGGGTATACCGCACCGATGGCAGGAGTCGGGGTCTCTCGGCCTTCCGGGGAACTACGTGGTTATTCCCCCCTCCGGGAGGGTCTCCGGAAACCCCAGCTCTTTGGTATTTGGGTGTCGCGGGGTTCCTTCGCCCTCCCCTACGGTATGGAAAACGTCCCCCCCTGTGTTCCCCGTCGGCTCGAGCCCCCTACATTGCCGTGTAATACCTTTACAAATAATATATAGCTATATATATATTATGTCCCCTGCTAATAAAAAAAAAAAATAGCCAATATTTATTTTTTTTTTTTATATAATTTTTTTTTTTTTTTTTGCATTTTCCTAACTAAAATTTTACAAGGATTCCAAAAATGTATTCCTTTTCGCTGTAGCTATTGTAGTTTTTGAGATATGATTTTTTTTTTTTTTTTTTTTACATTTTCCGCACTAAAATTGGACCAGCATTCCAGCAATGTATTCCTTTTCCCTGTAGCTATTGTAGTTTTTGAGATATCTGATTGAAAAAAATAATATTTTGCTGTTAATGAAATACATATAAGCCATATATATATATATATATATATATATATATATATATATATATATATATATATATATATATATATATATATATATATATATATTTATATATATAAATAATATATATATATATATATATATATATATATGCTATATATATCATAGTGGGCGCTGACTTTGGTAGTGCGCAAGCGCAACTGCGCTGACTTGAGATAGAGGTAATGCGATAGCGCAACTGCTTTTCGATCTTTTTCAGATTCCTCGACTAATGCGCGAATTAAGTGCGCAACTTCGCAATCACTAAAAAGGTTTCAAAAATTACAAGGTATAATATCCTTACACAAAAAACTTTATTTTTAAACATTTATGAAGAAACAGTTATTGCTCAATAGCCACGTCAAGATGCCCAAATCTTTCGTCCACCGTGTCCTCTTCATAGACAAGAGATCCATGTCTTCATAAAAACCAACTGTCAAAATTAATAAAGTTAAGGCCGCCCTCTTGATCTCAAAATAGCCTCTCCATATATATATATATATATATACATATATATTACAGTATATAGCAGTTATATAGCAGTATATAAGATATATATATATATATACATATATATATATATATATATATATATATATATATATATATATATATATATATATATATATATATATATTATTTAATAAGATATATATTAATATTTAATATTATCTATTAATATTATATATAAAATTAATTAATTTCAATATTTCGAAAACCAACTCATAACCCTAAATATATACACTGGTTTTCCAATCATAGTTTGCATATTAAGAGGGGCGTCATCATAACTTTGGCATTACGTGCTTATCAAATATGTAGTGAACAATCAGTCGAGGCAGAAATTAATTACATAAAAGAAACTTTTACCAATTTAAATTACCCAAAAAATCATACACCAAAGTCTAAACAAGGCAAAAAAAATATTCATCAACAAGGAAAATAACACAAACTTAATTAATAACACATTTAATAATCATAAACAAACTTTAGTAATAAACACAGATATAAACTATAAAAATCATAACCTCAATATAGTAACTAAATACAATACACTCAACAAATTATTAAAACCAAAAATAGATAATAATAGTAATGCAGCAATATACTCAATTCCTAGCAAAACCTGCAATTATAAATATATTGGTGAATGGTAATACAAAGACAGTTTATCTCATGCAGACCAGGGCCTTGTTCAAAATTTCTAAGTTCAGAAAAGGTTAAGTTATTTTTGCTATTAGGTAACATGAGGGCAAGTTTCTTGTGGTATACTTCTGGTGAAGTTTGCCAATTAAAGAATTTTCTTAAAAACCTTAACTTAACTTTTCTTGAACTCAGAATTTTTTGACTGATACTCATACACTTGCTGAATATATTTTGGTAAATATATTGGTGAATCAATCGACGTCGACCGAAGAATATATCAACATAAATACGATATCCGGACCTTCAACAGAAATTCTCCTCTTATAGTGCACCAATTAAACGAAGGCCATCCGATAGACACTAAAAATAGCCAGGTAATACAAAAAATCAATAACCATAAATTCAGAAAACTATATGAATCATACTTAATAAAAAATACAAAAAATTTCAATAGAGATAAAGGTAACTACAGTATCGACAACACAGTTAACGAAATCTTAAAATTATCCAACTCATGCAGACAACTAATAAAGAAATTGGAACGAATCGAAATTTTGGACAATCAGAACCAACCATCACAAAACCAATAACATCGTTCGCAAATATATCTCATTCTCTTTTGAAGTTCCCCGAAAGAGGTGGGGAGAAGACTCCACGAAAGCTGGAAACTTAAGAAGGAGAATATTGAATAATTAATGAAGTGTATTAGTAAATTAAAAATGTTTTAACCAAATAGTTTAAAAAATCCATCCCAGTGAATAAATTAGGGGATTGCCGTAAATATATATATATATATATATATATATATATATATTATATATATATAGATATATATATTATTATTATATATATATATATATATATATATATAAATATATATATATAAATACGAAAAAAAAAATATATATATATATATATATATATATATATATATATATATATATATATATATATATATATATATATATATATATATATATATATATATATATATATATATATAATCTTTATATATATATATATGCGAGTGGCGAGCGGGATATGGTTATTACATACAGTTAGCGATATATATATTATGTTATATATATTATATGCTATTATGGTTATGTTATATGCAGATATATATATACATATATATTAAGTTATTATATATATATATATATATTAGTTATGCATTTTATATATATATATATATATAGTTATATATATATATATATATATGTATATATAATATGTTAGTTATATATATATATATATATATATATATATATTTATATGAAGCAATTTGTGGGTAAAACTTTGAAAACTTCAACTATCCGCTATCCGCATCCAGTAACCGGGCGAATAGTGATTTCTACTATTCCATCCTGAGGATAGTGAAAAATCTCACCGATCCGCCAAATAATAATAATATAGCAGTGGTAGAATAGTGGTAAAGGCAGGGTATTATGCGGAGCTGCTGGTTGGCGGCGCATATATATATACAGCATATATATATATATATATATATATATATATATATATGTTATTATACGTTTGATGCTTCCACAATGTTCTAAAGCCCTGGTTCTATTTATGGTATTAGGCATTAATTCCTAAGCTAGCGATTAATGTGTTTGAGAGCAAATTTGTTATATTTACAGTATATATATATATATATATATATATATAGGCAGCAGCAAATATATAATATTATTATGTATATGTATATATACATATATTATATGAAGAGCATATGCTAGTTGATATATTGTTGCTGTACATATTATTATTTGGCTGGTATGAAGGATTGTAGCTTCATATTATTGGCTATTATTACACATATATATTATACATATTATATATTATTATTATATATATTATTATATTGTATAGCATAGCTGTTGGCTGGCTACAGCATATAATACATGGTTGCTATTATTACATACTACATACATATGCTATACAACATGCGATATGATATATATTATTATGTTATTATATATATACATATATACATATGCTAGAGCAGTTGGTTGTTGGCTACTATTACTACATATTATTACATACATGTATATATACAGCATATATATGCCATATATATGCTATTTATATATGTATGAATTGAAGAGTGATAGGCTTATAAAATTCTAATATCTTCAGTGACAGTGGAGGTTGGTATTATTATTATTATTACATATATTATTACATATTTCATATTATTACATATAAACGCAGTATATATATATTATAGTTATTATTATACATATATATATTTTTTATATTATATATATATATATGTATACATATTATTTATATTATTACATATATAAACGCAGTATATACATATATACATATATATATATATATATATATGGCGGCGCGCTATTGGCTATTATATATATTAATAGTTAGCGTTATACATTTATATGCTATGCTTCATATATTATATATATATTATTATTATATATATAGTTATATTATATATATATGTTATTATTATATTACATATACATATTACAAACGCAGTAGATATTATATTATTATTAATATGAAGATATTTTTCATATTATGTAAAGTATTATATATGTTATATGTTATTATTATATATATATATATACATATATATATTATTACATATATATAAACATATACACGCACAATATGTAATCATACATTAATATTCATATATATATATATTACATATATATATACATCACACATATCAATATTACATATATTACATATATATATATATATATATATATATATATATATATATATATATATATATTTATTTATTTATATACAGTTTGTCACTACTCACGGGCAGAGCCCTTTTCAAGGAGGGGACATAAAATAGAATATTGGAAACCCAACCGAGTCCAAACCTAATGCAAATTTCTCAGGTGGGTGCAGACATGGGCTTTAAAGAGAGGAAATATAAATACAGCAGGAAGAACAGATGATGGCAAGGAGTTCAACAGAACGTAATTGGTCGGAAAGGAGGAGGCACCACAACATACAATTCTAGGGTTTCAATCCTCACACAAAATTCATGCGAATGTAAGGTACCCTTTGTGCAACGAGGGCCACGTAATGGTGGTGGAATACGAGAGGTCAATTACCTCGAGCACCTTCAGTTATAGTATCTATAGAAAAGAGATAGAGCCCCAACGTCACGTCGCATAGATAAATGTTCCATGGAGTTAGAAGGTAGGGGATAGTTTATTAATTACTTAGGCTTAGACTCAACCCTATCCAAAAGAAGGGTGGAGGCGGAGTTCCCCCAAATGTGAGATCAGTACTCCAAACATGGGTGGATAAGGCCCTTGTGTAACTTGAGCAGCTGTGCAGAGTAAAAAAAAAATTCCCGCAGCCTAAGCAGAACTCCCAGCTTCTTTGAGGCCACCTTTGCAATCGTTTTAATGTGAGGAGGCTTCCAAGACAATTTACTGTTTATGTTTAGACCAAGAATGTTTATGTTGTTAACAGGTGAGACGTTAAAGCCGTCGAAGGAGATAGGAGAGTTGGGAGGCGTTTTCGAGAGGGAGATATAAAGAAGTTGAGTTTTTAAAGAGTTGAATTTTACAAAGCTGCTGTGATCCCAACGGGAAATCCCATTCCGATCCACAACAATAGAATCGGAAAATTGTAGACGTGAGGCAATTCTAAATTTAAAAGAGGGAGCAGATTTGAAATGAGTAGAAGGATGGAGAGTTGAGTCATCTACGTAAGAGCAAACAGAGTTAGAAGTGCAGCTGACGAGATCGCTGATAAAAAGTAAGAATAAAGTTGGAGATAAAACAGAACCTTGAGGAACACCACAATTAACAGGAAAGGAGGAAGAGGTTGTTCCATAAACTAGTGTTAATATGGAGCGATTAGAGAGAAAACTTAATACGAGTACGCAAAAAGAAGAAGAAAACCCAAAGGAAAGGAGCTTAGAGAGCGGTGACGCATGCCAGACACAATCGGAAAATTTCGATATGTCAAGCGCCACCACACAAGGCTCTCCATAGTCCCTAAGGGCAGAAGACCATAAATCCGTGAGATAGGAAAGCATGTAACCAGTTAACTTTGAAAGTCGAAAGCCATACTGATGTCTAAAAGGGGAGAATGAGACTCCAGATGATTTAGGAAATGAGAGTTAAGGAGAGTTTTAGATAAAATACAGGTGAGAGCTATAGGACAATAGTTTGAAGGATCAGAACTGCTACTCTTCTTCGGAATCGGTTGAGAGTTAGAGAGTTGGTATTCCACAGATTCATGATTAGCACGCAGGCCGCGGGCGTAGGCAAAGTCAATAGAGATTCCCCACCCGCGCTCACCCCTACGTCTTCCCCGTGCAGTCATTCAAACTACAACACACGCAAACAAACCTTAAAACCACAAGCACAAACCTCAAACAAACAAAATCAGATATAAATAAACAGAGGGAGAAAATAATTATTAATAAATTCACGATATTAAAAAAAAAAAATTAATTAATTTACTTACAAATCAATAAACCTACAAACCCCAAATTTAAAACCATACCAATGACAACAATTATAATAAAAATAATAATAAAAAAACTTTTAAAATTTATTAGGAATAGGTAAAATTGAGACTAAAAATTGCTGAAAAAAAGTAGTCTAGTTCTAAGATTTAATTAAACTGTATTAACTAAACTATATATTTTATAACACCTATAAGTTGTTAAATTAAGTTGTATTGCATTATTTTAAAAACCAACTACAACAAAGCTGTCATAAACTATTATATATATATATATATATATATATATATATATATATATATTTATTTATATGACATATATATATATATATATATATAAATCTATATTTATTAATATATATATATATATATATATATATATATATATATATATATATATATATATATATATATATATATATATATATATATATATATATATATATATATATATATATATATATATATATATACTACTGGTTTTTTATTATACATAAGTTATTATTGGTTATTAGCATATAAACATACAGCTATACATATACATAATATTGCTGGTGGCTAGCGAGTTGTTATTATATTATATATATATATATATATATATATTATATACATATATATATTATTATATTATTATTATATATCGCCGCCGTTTCGTCCGGCATTCCATGTTCTTTATTTTATCCTCATATCAGGTGGCCATTATATGCCTTGCATGGCTGCAAGGTGGTGATGGTAGGTGATAATCATTTACAAATATCACCACCATTCACGAAAAGGAAAATAGTAGGGGGGTTTCAGCCCCTTGCTACCTGGGGAACAAAATTTGAAAATTTTCTTCATATGATTCGAGTTCTTCGAGAAAAGCAGCTTCACCTCCTCCATGTACTTAATTATTTTAAATTTCTTCTTTTTTTTTTTATTTTAATTTTGTATTTAATATTAAAAATTTTCCAAAAAGAAATGAAGTTAAAATTTTTGTAGCTCCTCCAACCTAGATTTCAAATGAAATTAATTAAATATATAAAAATTTTTTTATATCTATTTTATTCATTTTATATATATATATATATATATATATATATATATATATATATATATATATATATATTATATATATATATATATATATATATATATATATATATATATATATATAGATAAAATACAGGTGATATATATATATATATATAGATAAAATACAGGTGTGATATATATATATATATATAGATAAATACAGGTGATATATATATATATATATTATATACGGTATATTATTATTATTATTAGTTATTGAGCAGTAAAGAAAGAAAGAGTTATTATTGCTATAAAGATTTTTGAGCTATTATTATATTATTATTATATATATATTATATATTATTATTATATTATTATTATAAAGCATATATATATTATTATTATTATATTATGCCATATATTATTATTATTATTATTGGCTATTACATTGTTGAAGACATATATATTAATATTACATATTATTATTATTATTATTATTATTATTATATATATATATTGTTATTATTATATACATATACATATATTATTATATGATATATTATAAGATATATATATATATACATATTATATATATATATATATATATATATAATAAGAATTAAAAATTAAAACGAATACTTATTTTTTTGTCAAAATATAATGCGGTTTTTTAGTTATCAGAAATATATATATATATATATATATATATATATATCTATATATATATATAAAGATTTAAATATATATATATATAATATATATATATATATATATATATATATATATATATATATATATATATATATATATATAATGAACCAAAACTCTAGCGCATTCTTGATTTGTGTACATATCTACGTTATTATTATTATTATTGTTTTATTTTTTTATTTTTATTTGTCAACCTTTTGATTTTCTCTAAATTCAAGTTATTCAACCAAGTTTTTTGTCTTGTAATTAATTACTTTGCAATGAAACAAATTGAAAAGGAATACTCAAAGTTTAATTAAATGTTGGATAAAAATTCAAAACTTAAATTGATCTTTTCGTGAAGCTTTGTAAATCCCTCTAGATTTTATTTTCTCTTAGTTGCAAAATTGATCCTCTATTACCAATATATTATAAGATTTCATATTATTTTTTACTCCTAGGATATATGACTCCCAGAACACTCAATTTTACCCAGAAAAAACAAAAAAAAACAAATAAAAAAAACCAGTCAAAAAAAAAAAAAAAAAAAAAACTCAATCAATTTTTTCCTAAATTTGGCCAAGACCAAATCCATTACCGAGAGAAATATCAATTACAAATTGCCAACATAGATTTCTCAAATTTATTATTCAATTCTTAATATTTTTTTAAGTCAAATTTTTCTTTATAAATTTTCATACAATCTAAATTACTAAATTTACCCTCTAAAAAGCTTTATGAGTTTTAAAGTGTTTATTACATTATAACAAAATATGTTATCAACTTATAACACATAGTATATATATTAAATTCACTTCCACTAATTAAATACAATTATATATATATATATATTATATATACTATATAATTATGGTTTATTTATATTATATATATATAGTTATATATATATATATATATATATATAATATTATATATATAGTATATATATAATCTATATACATATTGTGTGTGTGTGTGTGTGTGTGTAACAACAGTGGAAATGATAGCCGGGTAACGATAGGTAAGAGAAGCAATCAGGTAATTCTTTTGCAGCTTTCGAATCAGCAGGAAAGGAAGTACCAGATATTGAAAGCACTTATAATATAGTATTACAAAAGATTACATAATTAAGTCATACGCTAAATCCTCCAGATGCGATAGGTTGTTTCGAATTGTTTTTTTTTTTTACGTAATTTTTCAAGCAAAAAAAAACCAAAGAATGAAAATTAATAAAAACAAATCGTTTTTATGTCTTTTTAGTATTGGAATTATTATCTTCTTTAGCTAAGCCTATTGATTGCTCATCATACTCTCATATTAATATATACAATGTAATTATTATTTTTATTATAATATTCTATCCATGATATATAATTCATAGTTAAATTATGTCAATCCATTATGATAATTGAACCCACAACCAGTTCACTTATTTGCTGATATATCGATTTCATGAATATTTAAGTTAATTAAAATATTATTATTATTATTATCTAAATTTGGGTCTTATTATAGTATTTATTTTATTAATAATTCTCTATTAAAAAATTAATTTGTTTATTATATATTATTGATATATTATTATATTATTATTATTTATATATATATATTATTACTTATTATTATCTATTATGTATTGATTATTTATTAATATTATTATTATCATTATTTTTTTATTATTTTCGTCTTTTTTTTTTTTGGCAATAAAGCTCTATTTCAGTGTCGGAATTTGATGCAAAACAAATATGAAGTGAACTTGAAACATATTGATTTTGCTAAATTTGTCATTTAAGAACCTAAAAATCAGTTTCAATCATTAGTTCATTATCCTCATTTCCGATTTTGGAAAAAAGGAAATTATTCTGGATAAGACTAATATAATAAAAAACTTTTGAGATCGTTATAATGATCAGACCTAAATTCGGGTCAGTCTGGCCAAGACCATGTCAAATAAATCTTCTTTAAAATGAAATATACAAAAACTTATCGGAAAGCTTAATAGTCTGTTTAAAACCAAAAAGAAACTAAATTCAGTAAATATTTAAAATATACATTTTTTTCCATATATTTTATCAAATGTGTTTAATAAATTAAACTATCTACATGACACATGACCTAGTTTCAATTATAATATGTTATTATTATTGTTGTATATACCGCATGTATTACATGGTATTAAGACGACTAGTAATATAATAATACGGCATGTTATATATTACTACCTAAATATCAGTATATATATAGAAATGTATATATATAATTAAGATAACTATTATTATTATATAAATATACTATTGATTAATATATACAAACTACTACTATAACATACTAACAATACATATAAGCACTCAAAAAATAGTGTTTGAAAATACCACACACAAATTGTGTTCTTTTTAAACAACAACCAGATTATTACATACGCGATAAAATCAACAATTGTGTTTCGCAATGTTTACCATCAACTATTCGTAAAACGATAAGCAACAATTGGTAGAGAGTGTACCCTATACAAATTGTGGTTATTTTAATTATGAATCAAGTAGAGACCAGACGCGCTTAAGTAATAACTTGTTCAGTTTTGCTTTAACACTAAACTATATGGTAAGAGTCGAAAGAATACTTAGTGTATGTAGCGGTCTAATAGATCAATTGTTTAAGAGATATTGAGCATATTCAAAATGTTTTTTAGCGTCCTCATCTCATGTTTTTTGTTTCGTATACGTATACATATTCTATATATATACTACAGGCTCATTAATTGATATATACTAAGTAGATATATGATACCATATATAGTATAATATATTATATATATATATCAGTATTACTAAATATATATATAGTATATAGTATATATTTATGATTATATATATATATATATATCATATATAATTTTCAATACAGTATATTATATAATATGACTATATATATTTAATATATATATAATAGTATATATATCTAACTAATAAAGTAGTATATATATTATGATACATATTATATAGTTCGTATAATAATATACTACTATATAAATAATATGTCTAATAAATTGCTGATATAGGTTAGTGAACAATTAGGCAAAGAAAGCCTTGCACCAAAATTCACACAGTAGAAGTTTCCTCAAATCTCAAAATCATGGTAAATAAAGATGATGCATTAATCGCACATGTACAATAGCACTTCTCAAATTTAAAGGTCGCTTTTGAATCTTGTAATTGCTATCCTCAGTGCTATAAAGGAGTAAGATTGTCAGTTGCAAAGAGTCATTGTTCTATGACATCATAAAATAGTTATTATATATATATATATGTGATATATTAAATATATAATATATACTATATATATTAAGTATAATATATATAATTAACTATAGTATAATATATATATTATTGGTATCATATAATATATATATAATAAGTATTATAATGTATCATATAGTATATACGTTATAGATAATCTATACCATCTCTCGATTATTCCTATTTGTTCTAGATTCATTAGCTAAACATGTCATACTTTAGCATTTTAGTTAAGATTTGTATTTAAATCGAGTTTATTAGGCCTACATGGTCGTCCTAATATTTCATTCGACTTGTGTTGAGTTCTTAGAAGGGAAATCTGTTCAGGGAAAACGAAACATTTCTGAAACTTGAAATTTTTGTTAGTGTCGAAAGAAATTTGTGATTTAGAGATTAAGGTTCTAAATTTTTTGCTTTTTTTTTGCTCTAAGCAGGGGCGTAGCTGCAAGAGGGGGTGAGTGGGCTCGCATGCCTCTCCAGAGAATTTATCGACAGTGCAGGATTTTTCAGGCAGAAAAACACAACAAATAGTATAGATATCAGTATTGATTATTATAATCATATATATATATAAATACTATATAATATATATATTAATACTCTATATATATATTATATATATTCACTAATATTAATAATATTTCCAAAAATATGATATATTATATATATGTATATATATAAGTGATACGTATATTTAATACTATATTATATTATGTAATATATATCATATACTAATTATTATATATACTATAATATACTATATATATATATAAAGTAAGATATATATATACTATTATACTATAGATATATGTATTATATATTATATATATAGTATATACAGGTTATATGATTATATATATATTATATATACTTTATTATACTATACTATATAATAATATATATATATAGTAATATTATTATATATATATATTTATAAATATATAATATACTATGATAGTATATATATATATATAATATAATATTATATATTATATTATATAAATATATATATATATGATATATATATATATATTAGTAAAATATATTAGTTTACGGTATACCTATAGTTATATATAATATACTAAAACTCATGAATAATTATACATCGATTGAGACAACACCGCAAACCTACGTAGTAATATATATAACTAATATATACTATATATATCATTATCATATATATTATAAGCTATTTAATACTATATTAGTAGATATCTATTAGCTAAGTTAGTATAGTACGGTAATAAGATAACATTATCTATATCCGCTATAATTACCTATTTATTATATATAACTATATAATAGTATAATTACACAATCCAGAAAACTGATGAATCCCTATCAGACTAAGCTTGCACTCACCGGCGGATAAGCAAGAAGACAAAAAACCGAAAAACACGATTACATAAGTAATGAAGGTATACTATATAATATAGGATAATACTAGCTTTGATGTTACCATATTCTTGATCAGAGATATATATATAATACTATATATAATATGAGATAATATTGAAGCTCTTACTATCCAGAAAGAAATGAAGCATGAATGACCTTAGACTTAAGCACGATTAAGATCTTTAGATTAAGCAACACATTAGAAAATAGAGACACGTAAATGAGCACTGGGCTCTATGAGAACTGTTCCAGTCAACCCAACTAAAACTCTCACAACATGCTCAACTATGCAAATGCCAAAAAGCGACCTAAGGCTTCTGTCCAATTCTTGTTAGCAATACTACAAATCCACTAACTCAATTTGGCTATTGTCCAAACTAATGATGATATAATATGTGATCCCAAACCATCCACATGCAATTAATAACTAAGTTATGGTGCACACAGTGCCATCAGGATAGACAATTAGATAACATACTTACTGATAACGCATAATAAACGCGGCCAACTCTTGATCGCAATATATTATAAACAAAAACAAACATGAATACCAACACCCATCCATCAAGAAACAAGATCTAAAACCTTTTGTCGCTTATTGTTGCAACCGCGCCTCGACGTCGCGACACTGCAACAACCTCCTCTGGGACAACTACTATTCCAATATTAACAACTATTCAAAAAACCTCGTTCACGGGAAGTGCATTGACTTTGCTAGTATAAAAATATGAATGCACAATCTTGTCTTTCGTTAATATTTCTTCTCCACTATTAATTGACCAAAAAGAACCCATATACCCGTGGAATCCACGCCAAATGTAAAACCGGATCGTTCTATATCTACTGATGCAAAAGCTAATATGATATTTGGTCTCTGTTAATCTATCAATGAAGATTTTGTAAACTATTTTGTAGACTCTAGTATATGATACCTCCTAGAAGGAAAGTTACGCCTTCATACCAGAAACGCATATCCTTCACATGCCTTAGCCTCCTTTCCTCATAGCTCTTAACTCCAACCCTCAAACACAGAAATCATCCTTGTTGCTCGCTACCGTACTGCACAATTCATCTCTAGCAATAAGGTCTAAAGCTCTTCTTTGAAATAGGGCAGACCAACTATATGTGCGCACAATACTCTAGTGTACTGGCCTAACACTAGCTATTATACGTTTAATTATTGCTTCCTGTGCTCTTGGTAAACAACATTGGATTTCATTAAATGCCCACATCTTATAGAGCTTTATCTGCTAGCTTTCAAACACTTGATTAGCTAGCTTTCAATTGAAATGCTTATAATCAACACCTGAAAGTCTTTTTTGTCTTGTCCCAGACGTCAAGCCAATCCCCATTCATATCGGTTAACATAATTAAAGCTTTTATTTGAGTAACCTAGGTGAGAAAACACTTTCACCTTTTTACTATTAAATTATTTGCACACGGTTATCTGCCCACCAGATTAGTTTTATCAGATTATTTTGAATCTTTCATCATCCTCAACTATTCCTAACTGAGAATGGCAGCGACTGCTAGTAGTAGTCATAACTGACATAACTTAGAAAACCGTTGGCGACGTTAAGTCCTGCGATCAAATCAATTTATAATATGATGAGGAACGAATCATGAGAGCCCCATCACATAGAAACCTCTAGTGGGACATCCCACTACGTTAGCACCGTAATTTACTCAATAGTGATTGAGCTTCCCACTTCGTAAATTGTACACCAATTGTTTAACATGCTATTTCGACAAACGCACCTCTTTTATGACCAGCACACCCTCTGACCACGTCCAGCTGATACGACTAGAGTTGCAAATAAACTTTCTAAATCAGCCTTTATGTGCGGGAACTTATGACAAAAAGTAAAAAACCCATTTAAGTAACACTAGGCGACTACTCACTCGTGAAAATCGAAAAAACATCGCCAAAGATCCGAAATCAATAGGGATCAATATTCCATAAAAAAGCTTTCAAAAGGTTTGTCTGACATCTACTATTCCCTTCTATGAATACCGTGCTGGGAGGTGACATAAAGACACTCACCTTAACACCATCTCGTTACATACTCTGAGTCAAATATTAATACACCTCTCAAATAATGGAAACCATATAATATATTCATTAACAAACAATACCATCGACACTCTCTTACAACCAGAGATGTACTAAGCCTAACACTGGCTCTAATGTCTTTTTTTATTAATTTTCCCCACAAACAGATCTTTCCTTACTGCCACACATTCTATACAAATCGACCTCTAAGAAATTCAAATTCTGTAAAGTCTACGAATTTTGTTACTGTTCATACAAAACTATTAGTCTCCCAAACTTATTATCTATATCTTTCCAGTAAACACTGAAGCAAATAAGCATGTGAAAATGTTGAGCATTTAGTTTTATTTTCTCTTAATTTTTCATCATTCATTTATATTGGACAAAACCCAATTGCCACTAAATATCTTAAATTTATAAAGCTAAAAAACTTCTTCAGATTCTTATCTCATTCTTGCCTAAGATTTAAGATTTCTGCCTCTCATCTTTGCCTGTCTTATTTGATTGGTTAAGTTTCAGTTCTCTATTTTTGCCTATACATTCTTTCTAAAATCATCAGACTTCTACTCTACTAATAACATCAAACTATTTAGAATTATTTTACGCAAGACGTGACATCACGGCTTTTCACTTAGGATCTTTACTCTGGTCGTTATCATCTCTATTCAAACCAAACAGGTCTATTCTTTGCCACTCACACAGTAATCAATGGCAATGTATATCATCTTCAGGATCAGACAGAGATACGCTCGGAACATTCCGTAATATCATTAATAAATTTAGCTTTAAAACTGTGCACATACACCCAAATACACTGATAAAGCAGAGAATACAATTAGGGAATTTTACAAACTGCTTTACCCAGTCATAAAGTTGTCTGCAAGCATGTCTCGAAAACTTTAGGTACAAAATTTTCATTAGAAAATTCCCAAGATATATAAATACTCCTTTTAACCCTCTTGCAATTTGGGGCCCCACAAGAATTCATAGCATATAAATAAAAATAAAAAAATAGAAAATAAACTTAGAAAGATATCAAAAGTACAAAATATAAAATTGATTAGGTCTTAACTATTAGTCCAAAACCATACTTTTACATAAACTATATATAAGAATAACTCTTAAGTATATTTCTGATCATTCGTTTCTCAGTAAAATATTACTATAAAGGTATTAATAAAAATAAGGAAATAAAAATTAAAAAAAAAAATAAAAAAAAAAAAAAAAAAAAATAAAAAAAAAAAAAAAAAAAAAAAAAAAAAAAAAAAAGAAAAAATAATAATAAGATAAAGAAAAATAAAATATAAGATAAATAAATAGAAAAAAAAAGATAAAAAAAAAAAAGAAAAAAAGAGAAAAAATAAAAAAAATAAAAAAAAAAAAAAATAAAAATAAATAATAAATATATTTAAAAATTATAACATAGAAATAGACAAATAAAATAAATAAATAACTATAATAAAAAAAAAATATAACAAAAAGAGAAAAATAAAAAAATAAATTATATATAAGAAATATAAAAGAAGACAAGATTAAAGAAAATGAAATCGAAAATAAAGAAAAAAAAAAAAAAAAAAAAAAAAAAAAAAAAAAAAAAAAAAAAAATATAAAGATATAAAAAAAAAAAAAAATAAAAAAAAAAATAAAAAAAAAAAAAAATCAATAAAAAAAAAAAAAAAAAAAAAAAAAAAAAAAAAAAAAAAAAAAAAAAAAAAAAAAAAAAAAAAAAAAAAAAAAAAAAAAGAAAAAAAAAAAAAAAAAAAAAAAAAAAAAAAAAAAAAAAAAAAAAAAAAAAAAAAAAAAAAAAAATAAAAAAAACAAAAAAAAAAAAAAAAAAAAAAAAAAAAAAAAAAAAGAAAAATAAAAAATAATAAAAATCACAATAAAATTATCAAAATACAAAGAAAAAAAAAAAAATCAAATATAAAATAAAAAAAAGAGATAAGGAATAATAAATAGATATTATGTAAAAAAATAAAAGAGCAAAACAAAAAACTACGAAATGATCCTCTTCTTCTCTACGGGCTGGTAAAATAAAAGTGAATTTACAGCACATAGTAATATCACTTAAAGGAGATCTCATATTAAATTCTATCATTTATCGCCCTACCTTACTTATGCAAATAATGTCTAGATTCCTCATATTTTCGGTATAACTATCAAAGCTCTGGTCTTTTTTACTTGTCCAAGCATACACGAACCAGCGTAAACTAAGCGATACTCGATGCCTGCTGTATTCTTTTTAATTTATGCAATCATCATTAGACCGTACAAAACTAAGCTCTCTTATTTAACTCCCCACTAGTTATAGTTACTCATTCGTGCTATATCATTTGTATCTATATTCTAGCCCCACACCCTAGATTTACCTAGTTTTTTTGCTAACAAGTCCTCACAAACTGTACTGGACTAAGCTCAACAGCTGCTTGCCGGACTTCAAGGTGAGCGTCCATCTGCTGCTAAAAAGATTTGTATCCAGAAATTCTGCCTCTCACAGACAAAATTCCGTAATATTTTTCTGAAAAAGCACATAATTCTCCTGAAGCTGTTATTTACATTAAAGCCGTACTGGCAAAAACCAATACACATAAGCCTACTCCCAACAAAAAACATAAAAAAAAAATCATAGAACCCTGCAACAACAGAGTAAAAATTCCAGAAAATCTGCACATTCATTGCCACTAGCTACAAAATCACTTCATAACTTCTGAATCATAATAATCAACCATAACAAATAAAAACTATATCTGCTTATTGTATTCGTTGCCTGGCCTCATATGTGTCTCTATTCAAGTTGTAGCCCACAGCCAGGCAAGTACACATCTGAATTCAACATTTGTAGAATCAATCTCTGTCTCTATCTAATCCTATCACGATATACTCACTCTGGCACCGCTAGTGGATGAACTACTAATCTCAAATCGGTTTTCTTTTTATCTTTTTGAAGAAGATGCCTATCTAGGTTCGTGTCAATAGAGTTACAATTACCATTGTTTCAGTCTCTCCTTTAGAAAACTCAACACTACGATTGGCACGTCGTCTGATTCCCCCCCATTCTGTGAGTACAGCGAATCCTGTTTTCTCTGCAGTCACAGGCCTGACGTGAAAAAAAATAAAAAACATCAGAGAATAAATCAATCATATAAAAATTGAATATTATTGATCTAAGTTCTACAGTCTAGTGATTCATAGTGCAAGACTCTATGACAGCTACTTTATCTTTCCCTCTTATATTCCTGCGTAGTGAAATCACTATTCTGTCTACCGCCTAGGTCCCGCGATCGCCTCGTGCGTCGACATCCCTGACTAACCTTTTTTCTACACTGTCCTCCTTTCTCCACCTCAAATACTTTTCTTTTCAATCCAATGCAATATGTTCACGTCAGATCTTGAATCTTCCTTCTTCAAAGAACATTTCTCTGCATTTCAAGCAAACACAAAACAGGGCAGCTATCCGACATATCACTCTCCACAGTCCCATAGGTTATCGGACATCAAGCATTACATACTTTAAATTATTTATTACGCTTACTAAACGTGTCATACTCTACTCACCATAGCGCTTTAAATATCACTGAAAGCCTACAAAGTACAATAACTATCCTCATTTTAGAAATACGTTCAAAACTCTTAAACAGCCTATAATTAGCTTCTGCCTAGGGCCAGGATAACTATAAAAGCTGATAAGGTCGCTTAACGTGAAATGAAGTCTGTGGAATTTGATAAGTGCGAATTTGAAATTTTGTTGATGTAAAATTCAAAGTGACAATCTACTAAAGATTCTGTATTTAAGAATTCAACGAAAGGCTTATTTAAGATAATCCAAATAAACCCAGAGACACAGATAAATAATCAATTCTTACACCTATGATTAGCCTAGGGTGTGGGCCCTTATAAATGTGTAAATTATAGACTAAACATTTAATATAACAATGTTAAATGAACTTGTAGTTATATCATACACAGACAGTCAGTGTGAATTAGATACACAACGACTATTTGTTTTACTAATTCACTTGTCAATACACAAATTAATTACGTTAAAGAATGTTTGGACGAGCAAATAATTATGACACCCTCACGTCAGCGTGGTTCACTCACATGACTAAACTTAGGACAAACAACTGGACACTATCAAAATAAGAAATGTGAAGGAAAATGGAGAAAAATTTGTAAAAAATAATAATTGACAACATAATGTATTATGCGTCCAGCATGGTCTTGCATTAGAGGCTCTAGTGACTCTGAAAGTAATTAAGAATTATCAAGCTGCCATGCTGAAGAAAGACGACAACTAGAAATTTATATGAAACCTTCTTAGTTCGTCGAGCAAGATGGAATGGTGACCCGAGGTTTTGGAAGAACCACGTACTTCTATCGTCCAAAAATTCCAATGTATACGAGTGCGATGATACAGAATGAAATCAATCATACAGTCATATTTAGTCAGCTGATACAAAGGAAAATAGTGGAGGAAGTTAATAAAAACTTTTTTTTTCAGTATTGGCTGATGAAACAACGGATATTTCCGAAACAGAAAAGTTTTCACTTTGTGTAAGGTTCGCGATTGGTGGTGATGGAGTGATATTCCTTTTTTTACTTTATGAGGGGATTTTTTATCATTTGTTCGGTTTAATGGATTGCAAATGTAATTTGGAAGAATGCTTGTGGCTATCTTAGGTTTATAAAAACTCGAAAATGTGAAGAGGCAGGAAGGATGATATGATGGAGCCTCTCAATGAGAGCGGAATTCCGAGGAGTGCAAATCTCTTTTATTCTGGATGAGTATCCACTAGAAGATCATAATACACAGCACTGTGGTAGCACATATTGTTTAAGTCTATGTTCTAGATCTTTTTAAAATTCAGGGCAATTCGAAACTTTTAGGATCATATCTGAAATATGCGACTTTTTTTCGATCGAGTCCGGAAAGCGGCACAAAATTCTGGAGCATAAAATAAAAGAGTTTTTCTAATAAAGCAAAATAACGGAAGAGGATCAAAAGGAATGTGCGGAGACCTGGATATGTGAACGGGCATAAAGTGGGTTTCCTTTTTAAAGAGACTCTTGAGGCCAATATTTTTGAGTCATTGGAAGAGAATAAAAGTAATGGCATGGTGAATTTTATCACACAAAGCTACTTTTGCGTGTTAAATCTCAATGTTAGTAAGTTCTGAATTTTTTAAAAATAACAATATCAGTTCAACAACAAATAAATTTTTTGGAATAACCCACGACCTTGTGCAAAAAAGATACAGAGTGTTCCATTTGGATATGTCAGTGCAATAACTTAGTGAAAGACATTATTCAAATTCTCGAAAAAGATAGACAAAATGCAGACCCAGAGTTTAAAACCATATTCACTACAAGCTAAAATTGTATGCGACAGTATTAAGTATTGGAATATTACAATTCCAAGAACTAAGAAGTTCCAGAAACGTCGTTGTAATGTGGCGCAACATCAGATGCCCGAATCATATTACCTACAGCAGCATTCAGTTTTATTCAGGTTTATTGATCGATACTGATTTTCTTCGTTGACTGATTCGATATCTCTTGCATTGAAACCACATAGTCTTCACTTCAGTTTATTTTAACCAGAGAAAAAGTGCAATGTACCTTATTAGCTATTGAAAAATGAATTCTCTTTGGATTAAAGACGACCTTCCAGATACGCTCAGAGGAAGACTAAAAGGAGGAGTGGTTGTCTCTGGCGCGTAAATGGTTGTAGAGGAATGAAAAACACAAACTTGCGATGCGGTTAACTTTTCGCTATGTGTTGACAGCGAGGAGGATTCCTACATTGCTACTTCCCTGAATAAATCGTTTCATGCAGTATGCCTTGTATCCACGTCGCGAACAGTAGAAAGAACTTTTATGACATTAAGCGTCTGAAACTTGTCATTTACGAATAAGTGTTAAAGATGATCGCCACTTACTAGTGTCTTGCTTTTCCTGTCAATTCATCGGATACAATACTCAGCCGCCCGCAGACAGTAAGCAATTAAATTTTGAATCCCCGATCAAATAGCAAGGAAACTGAATTGACCTTATAGATCGATGGTAAGTTCTTATGAGAATTTTATATACTATATATAGTATATATAGATTTATTTATATAATATATATTATATATATATTATATAGTATATTGTCCTATATATAGTTTATACGTCTATCTATACATAGTGTGGTAGTAGGTAGGTAGTTTTAGTGTGTATAACGTTTAGTTAATATACTGGTGTATTGTTTGATTAGGGGGATATAATATATTTGGTGAATAATAGTATGTGTCTATATTTTATATATATATATATATTATATAATATTTATATTTATATATTATATTATATATAATTATATATATATATATATAAATATATATATATATATATATATTATATATATATTATATATTATATTATATATATAATATATATATGTATATATATATATATAGTATACTATAATATATATATATATATATACATATATATATATTTATTTATATATATATATATAAATATTATATATATTATATATATATATATATATATATATATAATAATAATATATATATATTATATATATATATATATATATATATATAATTTGATTTATTAATATTATTATTATGTTATTATTATAATATTATTATTTATAGCTTATTATTCTAATTGATTACGGTATATAATTATATATATATAATATAATTATATATATATATAGTATATAATATATTATATATATTATATATATATATAATAATATATAATGATATATATTATATATTTATTTTATATTAGCTTTCTAATCAATAAAAAATTATGAAATGTAACCACTTGCGAAAGTCGCAGCCCCCCCCCCCGAAAAAATTTCCTGGCTACGGGTCTGTGCTTAAATATAAATAATTATTAATTGCTGAAAAACAGATAATAATGTTCGTCGATTAAACTTTGTTTTTATTTTTCATTTACTCTTTAATTGTTATTAAAAGTTAAAGTTAATATATAATATGAAATTGATAATAATTCTTCAGATATTAATATCAAATTATTTCAAAATTTATTTATTAATTAAGTGGAATATTATATTAATTTAAATTTAATTTTAGTCTCACTTGTTTTCAATATATTTTAATAAATATTTTAATCTCATTTGTTTTCAATATATTTTAAGAAATTTTTTTTTTGCCAAACTCAAAATAAAATTAATTGGTTTCTCGTTATAACTTTAACTTTACCTATTTTAAGCTGATAATCACATTTTTTTTCACAACAATTTATTTAACCATTCACAGGTACCACATAAACAACTTCAATAACCATTCCAATAAATAAATCCATAAATAAAATAGAAACATAAATACTTAAAAGAAAATAAATATAAATACACTAACAATAAAAAGTCATAAATATGCTTATTTTCCCTACGTTTTTTTCTTGCAGTAGAAGCTATTTTTATTTCCCTACCTTTAGGTCACTTTTTTCTATTCAATTCATACTCTTGGAGGAGTAAAAGAAACGCATTTGAATTCTTGAACACGCAAGAATGTCAGCTATGCTTCGTTCTTCGATTGCTTTTGCCCATCAAAAGAACCATCAATTCAGGATTTATGACCATTTCAATATTATATATATATATATATATATAGTAATATATATATATAATATATATTTTATATTATATATATATTATGCATATATATAGTAATATATAATTATATATATATATATATATATATAACTACAGTATTGAACTGAATCCGGGGGAACCGATAGTTTAAAAATTTTCAGGTAAGAGATGCAGTAGTTAAAACTTTTGCATCTTGAACCAGCAAGAAAGAATACACATTAATGCACGTTTAATATACATGCAAAAGATTAACATCGCCATATCATAGCTACCCCTACATATGCGATAGTTTTTTAAATATTTTTTTTCTTAAGTTATTTTGCATAATGAACAAAAATAAAATGAAAACTAATCAAAAAATTTTTTTTTATTTTTTTTATTTATTATTTTATTATTATTATTATTATTATTATTATTTATCTATTATTATTATTATTAAATTTTTTTTTTTTTATTAATATGATTTTTATGTAGTTATTAAATTATTATTATTATTTATTATTATTATTATTATTTATTATTATTATTATTATTATTATTATTATTATTATTATTATTATTATTATTATTATTATTATTATTATTATTATTATTATTATTATTATTATTATTATTATTATTATTATTATTATTATTATTATTATTATTATTATTATTATTATTATTATCATTATTATTATCATTATTATTATTAATAATATTATTGTTTTATTTATTATTATTATTATTTTATTATTATTATTATTATTATTATTATTATTATTGTTATTATTATTATTATTTGATTGGAAAAGGCTTATTTCTGGTCGGAATTTGATGCAACAAATATGAAGGAACTCGAAAAATTATTTCCAAATTTTCAATAAAATTTAAAAATCGGTTCAATAGAAAAAAATTATTTTTAATTCCGGTTTTTGAAAATGGAAATCATTTTGGAATAATAATAAAAAAAAAAAACTTTTGATCCACATCATGAAAATCAGTACATCCAAAATGCAGATCTGGCCAAACCATGTCAGATAATTTTCTATACAATTAAAAATAAATTTACTTCAAAATATTGAAAGCAATGGAAAAATCCTGATACAGTTTCAAATAGTTTGTTAAAAGTGTGTTAATGATAATATATTATATATATATATATATATAGTAATATTTAAATAATAATATATATATATAATATATATATTATATATATTATATACTTTATATATTATTTTACTATATATATATATATTATAATATTATATATATATTTATTATTATATAATATGATATATATATAATATATATGATATATATATTAGTTTATTAATATATAATTATAGAAATATATAAATATACTATATATATATATATATATCTATATATTATATATTATATTATATATTATATATATATATATATTATATTAATATAAATATATATATAATATATATATATATATAATTATATACGGTAGCCTTAACATTAGTTATCTATCCCGTTACTTTACCGGAACTACTTTTTTCAGTAACGGAGTAACGACGGACACGTTACTTTTTCTTTCATTGTTATTATGAATGAGTTCCGTTATTTTTTCCTCCCTTACTTTTTTTCTCGTTACATTTTGTTCGACTTCTTTGAATGTTGATAGCCAATTATATCCTTACAAAAAATCTATTTATAATATATATATATATATATATATAAATATATATTTATATATGTATATATATATATATATAATATAATATATATAATATATATAATATATTATATATATCTATATTATATATATGTATATTATATATGATATATAATTATCTATATATATATATTAATATACTATAATATATATATATGGGAGGTATATAGTTTTATATATATAATATCTATATATATATATATATAATATATGTATGAATATATATAATATATATTATATATATAGATAATATATCTATATAGTTATATATAGTATAATATATATATATATAATAAATTATATATAGTTATTTATAGTATATATTATATACTAATATTATATATAAAAGAAATAAGGGTCAATTTTGCTAGAAATAATGAAGGGGATTGTGATTTCGCTAACTGATTTGAAGATGAATGTGACAAGAGGTGTGTGGGAACATTCGATACTGCATAACATGGTCATGTAATGAAGAGGTGATAGTGAAGTGTTGGTTTGATGGTACATGAATAGGTATTTTTGGGTCATTTTGTATTGGTCATTAGGAAGGAGGAGTGTAATGTGTCACGAGAAAGTTGAAAAATGGTAAATCTACAGTGATAGGATTGAATTCCCGGTGAAATAGATCAAGGAAACGCGAGGAGAGATGGTGATTCGATTGGATTTGCAAGTTGTGTAACAAAATATGTTTATTGGAGAGCTTAGTTCGAGGGATTGAGGAGAGCAGCCAGTAATAGTACCCCTTAATATAGGGTAAAGTTATAAGGTAACTGAGGAATTTACCGTTTAAATTAGCTTTTTAATGTGTAGATAGGACGATAATATACTATATTCTTGGTCGAAAGAACGCATTCGAGTGGACTGAAGGCACTTGATTAATTGAAAAAAATGATGAGCGAAAGTGAGGAGTAGATGAATAAATTGTATTTGGTTTTTTTTTGGATATGTAACAGGCGTATGAAATGATTAATATCGGAAGTCTCTATGGCAGTGTTATTGATATTCCTTCTTGCATGGTAGGCTTCCAAATGGAATCAAAAGTATATATAAACGATTAGTAAAAGCCTGTGTAAGAATACTATGGAGTTTAAAAGGTGATTCTTCTTAATATTAAGAGCGGAGTGAGCATGGATGTGCTATGTCGTTTGTGTTTATTCAATGTTGTAAATGGTGGATGGGGCTTATGAAAAGAATTAGAGGTGGATTGCAGGGGATCGGTCGTTAGAACAGGGTTGTGGGAGTCGTGTTAAAAATTTTCCGTTTCCGGACTCGATAATCTCATTCAAAATTACCTTACATCGCCGGGACCCGATCTAGACTCCAACAATCTCGTTAAATGATGGGGAGTATGGAAGAGAGTGAGGATGCCCTAGTAGAGTGTGTGATGATTTGGTTTTGTGTGACGATTCTGAAGAAAGTTTGAGAGATGGTAGGAGAGATTTGGCGGGTTGTGTAAGAAAGGATGATGCTTTGACGGTAAGCGTTGGATAAGAGTAGAGTTATGGTTGTATAGTGAGGACAGTGCCTCGGGTGTGGAAGTTATGTCAGGATGTCGAACAGCTGGACAAGTGCCTTGGGTTTAAATATTATAGTATTTGTGGATGAAAAGGGAACGGGTGTTGCAAGAGTGTGAATAGGATTGTGGTATGGCAGGAAGGTGCTAATGCAAAGTTGAATTGTGTGGTGGAGAGCAAAGGGACTAAGTCCTGAGTGCGCTAAGGTCTTAATGAGGGTATGTTTTTTTAAATAATAATGATAATGTTTGATTTATATCACAAACAAGTAATGTGCTTAAGATACCGGTGAATTAATGTCATGTTGAAAAGCGTAAAGTAAGAGTTACGGAGTAACGTGCACTGTCGTTACTTTTCGCTTTCAGAAGAAGACGGAATGACGATATTACGCATACTAATCTTTTTTTTTTTCTTCCCGAAGTAAACGGGTAACGATAACGGAACCTATCACTTTTTTTTTGAAGTAACCGATGCCCACTCTGATATTATATATTATATATATCTTATATATATTATATTATATATAAGTATATATATATAATAAATAATATATTATATATATTTATGATATCTATATATATATTTATATATATTATTATATAGTATATATATATATATGGATATATAATATAATATATAAATATATTTATGAATATATAAATATATATATATAACTATATTTATAGTATATATATATATATATATAAATATATTATCATATGTATAATATATATATAATTATTATTATATATTATATACTATGAGGACTGGGAGTAGATAGGGCAGTGTCCTGTCTCCCTTATTCTTTATAGCTTACTTGGATTAGTTAATGTACAGAAAGGTTAAAGTGGATTTTCCGAAATTGGATGGTGATATATAGTTTATAGCGGGCGAGACGATTTGGCATGGTTGGAGTGTGTGAGAGGGGGTATCGAGAGGACTTTATGGAAGTTTTGCCAGAACATTTGAGGGAGATTGGTTGAGAGATGATAATCAGAAAAAAATCATGATAATGAAAGTCTTGTTAGAGAGAATAGAGAGAAAGTGGAGATCATGCAATGATGTATTTCGAAGATTGAGAAATTTCGTGATCAGTTTTGTTACCTGGTGGTGTACATTAACCAAGCAAGGGAGGTGTTGGTAAGGGATTGGGAAATCAAAGAATGGAAAAATACAACGGAACAATGAGAAGCGTTATATTCATTATGAGATATAGGTGAATGGAAATAAAGTGAAAGATAATATTTGATTAGCAATGAATGGTGTCATACCAGCAATTGACATATGGAAGAAAATGGGCATTACAGATTACAGATAGAGTTGCGAAACGATGTTTATAATGAGGGTGTTGATGTGGGTTGACCTGTGTATGAGAAGCAAATAGATTGGAGAGACTATATCGTGGGGGAATATGTAATGGGATGCCGGGAACGAGTTGCAAGTAGAAGGTGGCAGGGTGGGTTGCGGTGGAGTGATGAGTGGAAGGGAGCCAGCCGAGAGGAAAAGACCGAGTTAGGGAAGAGGAAAAGTTACGGGCGGAAATGAGAGGCTCTGATAGAAGACATGTAAATTAATGTTGGATAAACTTGGCTGGGATAATCGATGCTCTCATCCGTGACAAGGCATTCCCGTAAGGCCTCCGAGGAAAGATGTAAAGTAAGAATTTGACGTAGAACTGAGGTGTAAAATTTAATATATATTAATTAATATATATATTTATATTATATAATATTATATTATATTATATATATATAATATGATATTATATTAATTATAATATATTATTATATATATATATATATTATATATATATATATATATATAATCTATTAATATATTAAATAATTATATAAATATTACTTATTATAATAATATATATAATATATTATATATATTATTATATATAATTACTAATATATATATATATAATTATTATTATTTATATTATATATATTATATAATATGGCGGTAGCACAGCCCAGCTTTGGTATCAGAGGGAGATTATGGTAAGAAAACACGGTGCTTTAAGAGCTACGCTTAGCTAGACTTAAAGCGTTCTTTTTTTGGAACGTGGTGGCCTATGGTTAAAGCATGCGGGTTATTGATAATGTGAGCGTACAGCGGAAGCGTCAGTTCGAATTCCCCGCTGAGATCTTCGGAGAAAATAAAAATTTCTGTGACTGTCATTCATTTAAAATCTAAGTTAGTGGGTGCTTGATGGAGAGGAAGTTGATACGAAAGATGTCATATTAAGAGAGAGAAGTTAAGTGAACAAGACATCAGGATAACGTAATGAAAGGCGTTGGCATGGCTAGTTAACTTTGAATGGGAACGGAGTTGATACTTGAACAAATGTGGGGGCATAATGAGATAAGCAATTGTTAGTCAGTGCAAGAAGGAATCGTCTCGTGTGGATGTGCGTAAAGTAGGAAGTGGAATGTTCGACAGCGAAGGATGGATGGAAGGGGCGTGAATGAAGCGGTTAAAGGTAAAAAAAAGCTAACCGTCCGTGGGTTGATGATAACAAGCAATATGAAAGTTCAAAGAAAGATGCCTTGGAATTATAGTAAGAGAAAAAAAGAAAAAGTGAAAATATTAATAAAAGGGGTGCATACGTAGGAGAAAACGAAGAGGTAAACTTGAACAGTTTGGGGAGAGGAGCATGAGGACAATCACTACAGAAATAGGACTCTTCTGGAATTAAGCGTGCGGAGGAAAGGTAAGAAAATGGGAACTTGCTTAGAATAATGAAGGGATGGTGCTTTTGTTACCGTGTATGAGATGATTGTGAAGGGGAAGTGTGGAGATATAACTCGAAAATTTCACAATATTAGCGTAAGATGAGTCTTAGAAGTTATGCATATTTTTATTGGTTGATGGTTTTGATGGTGCACTGAAGGAATAGTATTTGGGGGATGCGGTTTTATTTTAGTAGAGGGTGTAGGAGGAGGTAATGGGGTAGATGGAAATGTTTGATGATGGGTAATTGCGGTTATAGATGAAATTGATAGTGATGATCGAGAGTGGACGGAGATATGTGATTGATTGGTTGGACGTTGTATAAAATAAGGGTTTATGGAGGGCATAGTTCCAAGGGTTGGCAGGCGGAGAGGCGGTAATTATCCCTTATAAAAAATGGTAGAGGGAAAAAAGGGGAACTGTAAATTATAGGGGAATAGTGTTTTTTGAGTGTTTGTAGGAAGGTATAATTGCTAGTGACGTATGTGGTTTTTGGTTCCGATAAAGATGGTGCGGTGACTAGGAGGGATGATTGGTAGAACGAACAAGGTGCTGTTTAGGAGTTGGGTTAGAGGAATGTGTGGGCAATCTTTTATCATTGAAGACAAATGATTGAGAATGAGGGAGAAGAGATAAAGTTTATGGTTTAGGTTTATGATTTAACAAATTCAGGCGTATAATATGAGTTAATCATCCAAGAGAGCTTTGGGCGGTTCTTTAGTGGTATATGGGTTGGTGAGCTTCCTGAAATACCTGGAATTAAAAAGTATGTATGACGATAGTGAACCGTGCACAGGAAAAGTAAATTCAAACTCAATACAGCAACTTCTACTGACTGAAATCACCGCTGTGTTCGTAAGATATTAGGTGATCCAATGGTCGGATTAGGTTAGAGATATTAAAGCGAGGTGAGGACAGGCAGGGAGCTGTGTTATGTCACCGTTACACTTGGTTTTCTATATTTAAGCAGGATTAGGAATAACCACCATTAGCATATTACAAATAACTATTTAGGGGTTGAAAGATGGCGACAAGAGATGAGGTATAACCTGCATAAGAAGTTCGAGTGGGGAGGATATGGTGTTAAAATATGGAGAATGGGATGAGTGGAGTTGCCCTAACTTTAGTAGTGATTGCTACGTTTTGGGCCGCTTCAGACTTTCTTTTTCTCAAGGAAGAGTATAAGAGATTAATAGTTGAACGTAGAAGGTAACGATCA
>JABUQX010055876.1:0-7500 GCA_015478945.1 Trachelipus rathkii
TATATATATATAATATATATTATATAATATATTATATATATATATATAATATATATATAATATTTATATATATATATAATATATATAATAATTATATATATATATATTATATATATTATATATTATATATTATATATATATATATATATTATTATATATATTTGCTTATGGTATGTATGACTTCTAGGCCTAATAGTTCGCCTTTCTGTTCTGCGTTCATATCCACATTCATCCTCCAGACAACATCTTAAGAGACACCACATTTTATCAACATAACATTATACACATACTTATATCCACACGCCCTCTTTTTAGAGCTAGACAACATCTTACAGACATCCCTACCCCTTATATCCCTATGTGTGTGAGGAGAAAAAATTGCCCACATCTTTCGTATGTCCTAAGTGTCGTAGAAGGCGACTTAAGGGACGGTGGTATTAGGTTGGCTGCCCACTACCACTTACCTTTTGCCAGGAATGCTAATGCATGCTTCGGATGAAGGTCGTGATCGCCTAAGCGGCCTCTAATCTTCGGCGAAATGTAATGAATCCGTATGGTACATGGGATGTCAGAAGGAATAAATGTTTGAAGGAAAGAGAGAGACGGTGGATGGATGTGGTTTAAGAAAAGTGTAAATTTTGATTTGTCCTGTGACCTGAAACAAAGTGAAAAGAAACGGTGACAATGAGTGGTGTGGTGGTGAAAGTGTGTTTCTTGTGATGGTGTGGAAGGAATGAGAAATTGAATAGAAGGATTTGCAATTCTGATGAGTGACTTGTGGTAGAGAGCTATGGTAGATTTTGTGTGTGTAAGTACTAGAATTCTAAAGGTTAATTTAAGTTTGAAAAGGTCAAATTTGTGTGGTTGCGACATATGGTCCCTCTGAGGGTATATTGAAGAAGTACGATTTCTGGGGATAATCTGACGATGTTTTGGATGGAGTGGATCGGAGATTCAGTTCATCTTTGCCACATATCTGCCCTACCCAAGGATTTTTTTTTAACAGTTTCACCACCGTCAGGGCAGAGCCAATATTTCAGAGGAGATGTAGTACGCTTCAAAAGTTCACCTTTTAGCGGAAATTACACATATGACGCCAGACACAGGCTTTTAAAGTGAGGAGATTAAATTCAGCAGGAATACAGAAGATGTGAAGAGAATTCCACAGAACATAGGTGGTGGAAAGTAAGGAAGCCCACAGCGAAACTAGCCCTGGAGTTATCCGAAATTGTCGCAGCTACAGACCTCGGCGCAGATCAAGCTACCCCTTGTGCTACGAGGGCGTTGTAAGGGTGGTGTAGGGGAGGGGGGGGGGGGGGGGGGGGCGGAGTGATAATTTCCGTTGCGCAACCTAGCGCTGCGTCTACCCGTAGGCATATAGATAAAGCACAATATCGCGCCGCAAAGATAAAGGGTCAAGTGAATAGAAAGTGCAGAACAGTTTATAAACCTTTTGGGGCTTTGACTCGACCCTATCCAAAAAAGTTGGGTGAAACCAGAGCCACCCCAGATATGAAGCAGTAATCCATACAAGGGCGGATGAGAACCTTGTATAGCTGGAGCAACTGAACGAGGAAAAAGTCTCGGCCAGTCTAAACAAACTTCAAGTTTCTTTGAGCGCCCTAGCAACCGTTGTGCAATTTGAGGTTCCACGAACTTTTTTTTAATGTTAATGCCAAGCGATAATTATACTGTCACAAGGAGAGACAGAGAACCGTCCGAAAGAAATAGGAAAGTTAGAAGGTGTTTTGGGGAAGTAAGTTTGTAGAAGTTGGGTTTTTAAAGAATTGAATTTCACAAGGTTGAGACGACCCCATCCGGAAATTCTATCCAGATCAGCGAGAATAGAATCGGAAAGATTAAGACGAGAGGCAATTCTAGAAGTAAAAGAGGGAGCAGAATTGATATGAGTTGAAGAATGAAGGGTCGAGTCATCGGCATATGAGTGAATAGAGTTAGAGGTCAGGTGAGAAGATCATTATGAAAAGGAGGGAATAAAGTAGGAGATAAAGACAGAACCCTGAAAGGAACACCACTATTGACAGAAAAAGAAGAAGAAATCGCCCCATTAACAACAGCCGACATTGAGCGATTTGAAAAAAAGCTAGACATAAGTAAGCAAAGAGAAGGAGGAAAACCAAAGGAGGGGAGCTTTTAGAGCAGTGACGCGTGCCATACTCGGTCAAATGCTTTGTATATGTAAAGGCGCCACCACGCCTAAGTCCTCCCCGTAGTTCCTAAAGAGCGAAACCCATAATTGGGGTTAGATGAGGAAAGTAATCAGCCAGTAGACCTCGAACGCCGAAAGCTTGTACCTGGCAATCAGAAAGTTTCCAGATGATCTAGAGTGAGAGTTGAGAAGGTTTCTAAAGATCTTAAGATAGAATACAAGTGAGAGGTGAGAGCTATGGAGCTTCCAACACTGAGGGAAAGTGTTAGTATTGAGACATAGAGAATATAGTTGAACGAGGGGCGGGGATAGCACGGAAGCACACTTCCTCAAAACTCGGGGAGGAATGAGATCCAGCCCACCCGCCTTTCTAATGTTTATAGATTTCAAGGGCCCATGCACACGATCAAATGTAATACAGGCAAAGGCATAGACACCTGAGAGGAGAAGGAGAGGAAGAGGAAATGCCATAATCCAGGGTTGAGTTAGAGGAAATAGGAGGCCGAAGAGATTGGCCTTTTCAAATTGGAGCAATTAGCAACAGAATCATCAGATAGAATAAGAGGAGGAAAGGCAGATTTACAGAAGTTGCTAGAGATGTTTTTGGCAAGAGGCCAGAAAGATTTGTCAGTAGGAGAACCAAGGAGGTTAGCGCAGTTGTTTCGTTTGATGAAAGTCCCGGTTTGCTCGTCGAGAGTTAATCCCTGCACGATTTCTAGGTGAAATGAAAATTTAGCGAGAGTGATAGAGAAACGAGAACTTTTTTCCACCCGGATACCGGTATGTCTCTGCCTGAATGGCCAGAGAAGCAAGCACGATCGAAACCATGGATTATGAGGAGAAAAGATTTAGTCGAAGAAGAATAAACCTGCTCATCCCATCAACGATTACCGCTCCCTCCTTATCTTTGAATCTTTATACATCCATATTATTCCATACTGAGGTAGCCAATTTGTTATCATCTTCCCAACTTGGAAACCTTACATTTAAATCCCTGTCTAAATAATTTTATACATTAGAAGTAACAGCCACTTGGACCTAATACAATAGTTACGGACCTCAACATGTCTCCATTTCAATTATTAATATATTACTTTTCATTTTCATTGCATTAACTATTATTATTAATTATATTATTATTATTATTATTATTTATATTATTAATTCTTATTATTTATTATTATTATTATTTATTATTATTATTATTATTAATTATTATTATTATTATTAATTATTATTATTATTATTGTTATATTATTATTCTTATTATTATTATTAACATACAACTTCTTTTAACGTGCTTTATCCCCTTTCCAGAGGGTAACACGGGGGACTACAGGAAACTCGAACTTAAGGCGGCTATCCAAACCAGAGAGTGAAATGGAAATTACGGATGAATTCTTAGAAAGTTCAGATGATGTCAGGATCAATGGTCAAAGCTTTGTGCAAGATTCATGGTTGGAAAAAGTTCCGGTAAGGAGTTTATTATTATTATTATTATTATTATTATTATTATTATTATTATTATTATTATTATATTATTTATTTTATTATTATATATTTTAATTCCAATTAATGTTATTATTAATAAATGTTCTTGTGATTTATATTCATATTAGTATTATTAAAAAATTAAAATTAAAGGATTCAAAAATTTTGATCGCTTAATAATTTTGGGGCGAACCCTGACCCCCTTGTCTAAAACCTTATATATATATATATTATATATTATATATATATATATATATATATATATTATATTATATTATATAATATATATATATATATATATATATATATATATATTATATAATATATTATATATATATATATAATATCTATATATATATATATATAATATATATCCATATATATAAATATTATATATATAAATATATATTATATATATTTATATATATATTATATCTATATATATTATATATTATATATATATATATATTAATATATATACTATACTATATATATATATAACCGATATATATATAATATATATTATATATATATATATATTTTATATTATATATATATTATATATATATAATATATATATATATATATATATATATATATATATATATATATAGAGAGACGAGAGAGAGAGAGAGAGAGAGAGAGAGAGAGAGAGAGAGAGAGAGAGAGAGAGAGAGAGAGAGAGAGAGAGAGAGAGAGAGAGAGAGAAAATTTTTAAAATATACTTTTTCAATTAATCATCGTCATTGTCATCGTCATCGTCATTGTCATTGTCATTGTCATCGTCATCGTCATCGTCATCGTCATCGTCATCGTCATCGTCATCGTCATCGTCATCGTCAAAATTAACTATAATCGTCATCGTCATCGTCAAATTCCGCCGATTATTTTGCCGATTAATTGAACAAATATTTAGAATTTTTAATAATATTAAAACTCAATAAGATCCTTTACTTTTTTACTCATTTTCCTTTCTACATTTTCCTTTGTTTGCCTAGATAGCTCTTAACCTGGATGTCATTCTTCCTTTCCGAGAAAAATACGATTGCAAAGTGTACGGTTTGCGTTGTCATGGGAAACAATATCGAAGTAATCCCAAAGCACACTGGATAAAGATACCATTGCGGAATTGCTTCAACAGTTGATTTCCAGCGAATATACTCACAACTACGAGCCTATCAGTATTAATATTGCTAGATTTCGATTGCTACTCAAATTACTGTCACTACCCTTAAAGACGCACTAGTCAGCTCATTCTAATCAATTTCTCACAAAAGTTGTTAAATTTTCTAACAAGTTCCGTCAGAACATTTTCTAATCGCATTCCGAGTTTCCGAGTGCGAATGCAAATAATTTATTTTTAATATTTGTGAATGCGAGAGTCAATGCGAATATAATATAAAGTATATATATATTATTATATATATATAACTATATATATAAATATATATATATATATATTATTATATCTATATATATATATATATATATATATATATATATATATATATATATAATTATAATATATATGATATATATATATATAGTATATATATATATATATTATCTATATATATAATATAGATATATATATATATTATATATATATATATATATATAATATATATATATATATATATATATATATATATATATATATATTATATAATATATATATATATATTATATTATTCTTTACACTTTTTCTCAAGAAAAAAAAAAATAGTTGCTGGAATTGTAGTTACAAAAATCTTTAAGCTTTTTTTTATGTTTAACAATTAAAGATATCGTACGTCGGTGTTTATTAAAGCACTGTATGCAAAATTGTTATAAGGGTAGTTTGGGAAAATTTAATAAGGAGTAAGTTCCAGACTTTACAGTGGGTACAAATGTAAGGTTGCATAGGCTGTTAAGTCTGAGGCTCAGAAAGAGCATAGAGAATATGAGATAATGTCACGAAGAAATAATAGACACCAAAAATATTAAGAACAGACGAAGGTTTGAGTTATGTGTTTTCAAAGAAGGTGTTATAGTTGTGTGAAAAAGATTATGTTGAGTGGAAAGATGGAGGAACTGAGCTTTTGAGTAATTGAAAACAACCTTGTTCTCAATGCCCAAAGAAAGTCGAGACAGATCAGATGGAAGGTTTTTGTTCCAAGGATCACCTTCAAGCGTCAGCTAATTGTTGATGAGTGTGACGACTATCAAAATGAGAGGAGTAATGAAGGGTAAAGTCGTCGGCATAGGAGTGGAAATGGATGAAACAATAGAGAGAGGTCTTTTTATGAACGTAGAAAGATTAGGGAATAAAACAGAACAATGCGTAACACCAACTATTTCATAGATTTAAAGGATGAGCGGTGGCCATTTACCAAAATACTGAAGGAAAGAGGACCAAGAAACAAAAAGACTAGAAAAAAAGATCGCCAGTAGAGAGCTTCTTACGAAAGCCGCATTGGCGAGAGAGAAGATTAGAAGAATTGAGATGTTTTCAAATCTTCATGCTATATAGATTTCGAAACTTTAGAAACACAGAAGTTAGAGGGATTTGCAGTGAAGGTCAACGGAAGTTTGCCGAACGGTAAAATACTAAAAAAGGGCAAGAGCAAGAAGCAAGTTAAGAGTTAACATTTTTTTGAAAAATATCAGAAAGGACGTGAGGAAGAGGAGCCAGTAAGATTATTGAATTTTCTACTGAGAAAATAAATTTTAGTGTCATGGAGAAAAGGTTTTGCACGATTTTGGGATGAAATAAAGTTGCAAGGGTTTCTGGAATTTGAAGATGACAGTAATTCCTAAAGGCAACTTCCCTGTGGCTAATAGCACGAGAACAAGCAGAGTTAAACCAAGGTTATCTAGGTTTAGTTGAAGGTAAAGATCATGGGGTGCATGCCTCCATCCATGCCAGAGAGAATTAGCTCACTCTTTGCACACTCCGAGGGACCTTTTCCACGGAAACTGTAGTCATTCCATGGGAAATCAAATAAGTACAACATGGGAGCAAAACAGAAGTGCCATAAACGTTTTCTCGCCGTAGGTGGGGGTATTTCTTGCGGAAGATTTGAAGAGATAGAACATAAAACAGAGATAAGAGAGTGATCGGAGTAACCCAGAGGAAGAAAGAATTTAACAGAATAAGGATAAGAATTAGAGATTAGAAAAAGGTCTAGAATGTTGGGTTCATCTCAAAGACGATCAGAGATACCAGTAGGGAGCTGCACTAACTGCTCGAGGTAATTCATCAACTTTATCTTGAGAATTGGAGAAAAGCAATTGGCCGTGGTGAAAGTTGAAATAAACCAAGAATGATGATTTCAGAGAAATGTGAAGAGGAAAGAGAATGTGTTCTAATTTATTATGACAGGTTAGCTTGAGCCATTAGGTAGAATATTCGGAAACTCCAAATCAAAGACACGGGAACAAACATCATTGCACACATTGGCACAACTGCCTTTGGCTGAAAATTGAAGAAAGAAATAGTAGGAGTCAACAGAGTAGAGTTTGAAGTCAGAACGCTCAAAAACCTAAGTTTCGTTTAAGAATAAGTAGATGGAGGTTTTAGAGGAGGAGAGGTGCTGTTCAACAGACCTGAAAATTATAGTTTAAACTAGAAGTGCAGAAATGTTATGAAGAAAGGAGACCCTAACATCAAAACAGGCTGCAATTCCGAGATGGCACCAACTCCATCACCGGAGGCCGGTCATGGCCTTTAAATGGTGACAAGGCGTAGGATGGTAAGGGGCTATTTTTGGAAGCCACCCTTAAAGGGTTATTCGAGACTAATCGCGTGGCTGCCATTTTATACCATTTTTTATTTCTTTTTAAGAGGTAAGTTTTGG
>JABUQX010055876.1:15000-22500 GCA_015478945.1 Trachelipus rathkii
AGAGCTTAGTCCCCAGGCTTAATGTATATATCTAGTTTAAACTTGTTTGAACTGAGCTCCCGTATCTTGTTTGATGAATTTGGCTGATTGGGGCTCCTGCAACACTTTAGTCTGCACGTTCGTGAACACCTGAATGAGAACTTTCCCAATCAATGGATTGGTCGAGGTGGCCCAGTTTCGTGGCCAGCAAGGTCACCAGACCTAAATCTTTTGTATTCTTACCTTTGAGGACATTTAAAGACCTTAGTAAACTCTTCTCCAATCGACACCGTTGAAGACCTACGATTAAGGATAATGAACGGAATTGAAACGATCAAAACAGACTCTTGGAATATTTTGAATCGGGTCCGCCGACAACTCGATGAGAAGACCGCGTGCCATTCTTGAACAACGGGGTTCAATTTTCAACTCATCTTTAGTTTTTGATATCATTTGTAGGTGCTTTTTCGAAACAGTATGTTTATGTTGTATACAAAATTAAACCTTCATACAATAATTTTTATTTACAACACCTATTCCGAATGAGTTATTCGTTCCTCAAATACTTTAAACGTCCGCCATTTTTAATTTAGAGTTTGTAACGTTAGCTTGGTTTCGTAGATGCATAGATATTTAGGTAAAAAAAACATACAGACATGCCAGAACGGAAAACTAGCACAATACGTCATATTTAACACCGCAGTTTCATTTTTATTTTTGCATTTTTTTTATTTAAATTTGCAAAATTATTTTACCATAATTTTGAATACACATATATATATATTATTATATATTATATATATATATTATATTATATATTTATATATATATATATTATATAATATATTTTTTTTTTTTTTTTTTTTTTTGAGTTAGTGTACAGGACCCACCACGGCTTACAAAGAAGCGGCCACACTGGGCTGAAAAATCAGCACCCTGGGAGGGCCGGCACTGTCATATATATGTTTCAAATGTCAAAAGAAGATTTGAATAGAGAAATGAAACTCAGTCAGTCCAAATAAATAAAATTTTATCCTTGTATTTATAATGATATATTAAATTTAACAAAAATCAAATGCTATAACAGAATATTAGCTTTTCTTGAAGATACAAAAAAAGTGTTACTGCTAATAGTGTTGGGAAGGATTACAAGATATAGATGTGGATATATCTTTTAGATACAGGTGTATGACCTACGTAAAGTAGGAAAATAACGACCAGCGAAATAGGGTCAGATGGTGAACAATCCAATGAAGATAATCTGATGAACAGTTGCGGGTGTGCGCGGACGGGAGGCAGGCAAAATTTGGCAAATGAGGGGTCTAGTGACATTGAGTGACGTAGTGTAGTGGATATAGTGTGGCCAAATAATCGGAGGCGTGCAGTATCTTACCTATGTAAGCGCTTTCGTTTTCTGTGGGCTATGGTAGACCACTCACGCGATGTGGCTATTGTTCTGAGTTTTCCTTCGCCCGGCCGATCAGTCGTTTCCAGCCCACTCTTGGCACACAAGATGAAGCCCGTCGGAGTAGCAGGATAGTAACAGTTGATGGGAAAGGCGCTTTTGTTCGAATGGCTAATCTCGGGGGGTACTATGGAACAACTTCCGAGACGAGGAGGCGGCCATTTTGGCACTCTCTGTCAGCGATTTCCCTTGCCAAGTTACCTCTCAAAAATGAGGGGAGTCCAACAGATAAAATAATTTGTTTCTTACGGGAGTTGAGCAGCCGAAGAAATTGTTGTACAGCTGATACCATTGTGTTTTTAGAATAAGAGGGGTTTAAAGCGCTTGTAGCGCGCTAAGCGAATATGATAAACAATCTATATGATGAATCTTGGTTAAAGGATTAGAATTCGATGAAAGGGCAATGCATTATAGCCGGTTAACGCAGAATGTCTGCTGTAAAGAAATTAAGCATAAGGGGGAAAGGGTATGGGAGAGGTTGCGGCAGAGAGACATGCAAGAGCCCCCACACTGCTACATTTCATATTCTGTCCGCCTGTTTTAGAGCGTCAGTACAACACTGGAGTAAATTCATCGTGATGCGGCATGAGACAGAAATGATGCTTTTAACAGGACAGCAGGATGGCTAGATTTGGAGAGAAATGTCAGAGCCAAGCAAATGGTAGGAGAGGGGATAGCCAAGGTGTGTACCCCTCGTCAATAGAGAAAGGCAGCACCTTTGAAAAGGGATTGTTGAGGGAAATTAAAGATGTTATGAAACGTCTTTGCAAATGGCCAGTTAATTAGGATTCTGAGGTACCTTCTGCAGAATCGTGTCAGAGCAGACGGTATTGGGGTTTTGAAACGAAGATAGCTTGTACACATGATGAATTCTCTTCGAAGAGAGAGTGCATCACATTGGCTTCAACTTCAAGGCACTTGGGGGCGACGAATCGAAAAGCCTCCAGTGGAGATACGGATCGCTTCGTTTTTGGATGGGATCTAACAGGTGTAGTAGTGTTTGTTGAGGCCTGACCATATACTGCAAAGCATAGCCCAGTTTCGATCGGATTAGGGCTACGTAAAGACGTCAAAAGGGATTTGCGATCAGCACCACCCAAGATTTTTGAGGCGAGATGACCGTAACAGGTCACAGGGTGCGATGACAATTTGGTTTTTTAGGTGTTTAATATGGCGGTGCATATGTTAAGGGTCATTCTAGGATGAGCCTAGAAATTTGACTGTGAAGTTACGGAAGGGCGAACCATATAAGGTTAGGTTCGCTGGAAAAAGGTGGCAAGTTTTTCGATTCCCTTTTTTCTTAAAAAGCACTGCTGCGGTTTTGGTGGGAGAAAATGGAAGCCTGGGAGCCTAAGCTCACTGTGAAATATGTTTTCAATCGCTTAGTTAAGTTGCCGTTCGAGGAAAGGCAGCCTGGCACCGGCTATGTATATGCTAGTCCATCGCCATATAGAGAAAAATTGACAGTCCCGCTGGAATAGAGGTAACAATATCATTTAATCCGAGAGCAATAGTAGTACCCTTAAAACATCTACCCGTGCGGAAACGCCTTCATCCAGTAAGTGGCGTGTGACAGAATAGAAGAGCGACCGAACTTGCCACATGGATACTGTTTGACAAAAGACATTTATTGAAAAGAGGGGTTGTCCACGGAAAACGAGCGAATGGAGTTTAAGGAGGATCCCAGTTCTCCACGTTGTTGTCGTAAGCTTTTTTCAAGGTAAAAAAAAGACACCAAGAACCATCCCACAAGTTTGAGAAGGCTTCCGGATGTCATGGTCTAGTTTTACAAGGGGTCCGCGGTCGAACGATTTTTTGCGAAAGCCAAACTGAAAGTTTGAAAAATGCTTGGCGACTCTCCGAAACAGGGAGAAAGCGCCTGAAGAACCATTTTCTCCATACATTTAAGGTATGGCAGGTAGTTGAAATTGGTTCTTTGGTTAATCCGCCAGCCTTCGGATCTTTCCGGGTTTGGGAATAGGAATTACAAAAGCTGTAGTCCAAATAGATGGAAAAGAAGATTCGATCCATCTTCTATTATATAAATCCAGAAAAAATGCTGACGCCGAAGGATGGATATGACAAAGCATGATGTACGAAATCATGTCTGGACCAAGAGCACCGTCTTTGCTACTCGCCAGTGCAGTTTGATACTCTGCAAGTGTAAAAAGACGGTTGTAGGTAAGATCTTCCCCCTTTCGCTGTTGAAAAGTCTGGCAGTGCTGTGTCAGTTCTCAGTTTTTGAAAGGCTTCAGTGTAGCGGAATGAACTCGAATGGCTAGCAAAGCTATAACCTAACGCATCCGCTACAGCCGCAGGAGCGGAGATCGTATCAGTTATATCAGGCCCATAACGGAGACTGTGGGTGAGGAGTTATTAGATCGACGAGATATTTTCTGTGTAACTTTCCACACTAAAGGAAGGGGAGTTTTTTGTGGAGTTAACAGTCGATATGTAAGTTCGAAAATATTGTTTACGCGTTTTGACGATTAATTCGCCGAGATCTCGCTGCGGCTGCTTTACAAAATAATCATGTTTGGGGGTGGTAACCGGGTCTTTTTGTAATTGCTTTAGAGTTTCTTCTTCTCGTCGTTGCGCTTGTGCGCACTCTTGGGACAACCAAGGGGTTGCCGACCGCCTGCCTGGGAAGACTGCGGACTGCAAGCTTCCGCTGCCGAAATGACTACTTTCTGGAAGAAGCAAAAGGCTTCATCAACAGTCTGAAATCGGTTATTAAAAGGGGAAAGAGGGATAGCTGTGGCCTGATAAAAAGGAGCCCACTCCGCTCGATCGTTACGCCAGCTGGAGTTGGGTTTTGCATTGGGCTTGGAACAAGCTCATTTAATGCTATTGGGTAATGATCACTGCCGAATAAATAATCAAAGCGGGCAGGTAAAAGGATCCATAAGGGAATGGGGCAAAGGAAATGTCATACAGAACGAATATGTTTGGTTTGACTAAACGTTCATAGGGTAGGGAGTCCTGTGTTAAGGCATCCCAGGGGAAAAGGGGGTTAGAAGATCTAATTAAGATCTTGGATTTGGATGAGGTGACAGAGTCACCCCATAATGGGTGGCGAAGGTTGAAGTCACCTAGTATACAACCGGAGTAAGGGAGCTGCTTTTTAAAAAGATCAGTTAAGTCGAACCTTAGTAAATTCACTACTCGGAGCTCAAGTAGACTGAACAATATAGTAATGTCGATGATAAGTGAAGTTTTGCCGGCTACTGCATGAAGTTTGGTTTGAAGAGGGACTGGGGAATAGGGGATAGATTTGTGAATTAGTATTCCTGCCCCTCCCCTATCATTGCTCACTCTTTCTCTCTAGAAGTTAAGCGGCGATTTATATTCAGATGGTTGAAAAGAAAGTCACGATGACAATAGTCGAAGTTCTTTTGCAAACATATACAGCTTTGGTGTCATACTGTTTATTAGCTTTGAACAAGTTCTTCGAAATTAGAGTAATAGCCCACGACAATTCCAATTTGAAGGAAAGTATCATGTGAGTTATGAATATTAAATGGTGGTGTCTATTCAGAAGACAAATTGTCTCTATGGTGACTGGGGGTAATGTTAGAGGTGGGTTCAGAGATTGAGAGGAAAGGTTGAGGCGTGGGTCCCGACGGCGAGAAGGGGGAACAAAACCTGGGGGGCCAAGGTAGTCATAACACTAGAGATTTGTTAGGTTGTATGACCTCTTTAGGGAGGAGTTTTCAGATGCATTTGGTGAAGGGGCTGTTCACCATTGAATAGCGAGATAAGTTGAGTTCAAACTCAAGTCCAACTTAATTATGTGGGTTCGATGGTCAATAGAAGGCAACCAAAATGCTCGTTGTTTATTAATTGGGCAGTGGAATCCAGTAATCTGCCAAGTAAGCAGATCAGAAATGTGTGAGGGATGTGGAGTTGCTTCCATGGAACTGGGGAAGGAAGATGTTACCGGAAAAGGTGTCATCTTTTTGAGAGGAGTTTGGGGTCGCGCTAAAGGGTTCCAAAATATGGGATTCGTTGGTTCGCAAGTTCGATACTGGAGACTTTTGCTAGTAATCATCGTCGTGCGGGTGATTTTGGGAGATTGGAATCGATTTAAGTTAGTCACACGAAATTGGGACCTAGTCTGGGTCTCCCTTCAATGTAGTGGCCTCCAATGATACCAGAGCGCTTAGAGTCGCTTTCGGCGTTTGCGTTGGACAGCCCGTAATTCCATTCGCCTATCTCGGAAGCGCAGGAAGTATTAGAAGGAGAGGGTTCATCACATGCAAGCTCCATTTGGGAGCTGTTTTTCATTTCATCTGTTAAGATATAAAAAACCTTCGGGAGCACTTAGATAGCAAATTCCGCTGAATAATTATAGGAAGAACTCGGAAGATTTATAATAATCCTGCAACCTATTAGAGGGTTCATTGGTAGGCACTGTCCGATAGCTGTGCGATTGCCTGGGTACTAATTCTATAAAGTTATGTTGAATTTTGTCCCTTGAGTGACTTATGGCGAGGTCTCTTCTGAGTCGCATTTTTTACATCCTTGGGTTAAGTGTGTTTCTTGTTTAAAAAAAAATTCGGACGTCGTGTATATTTAAACGAATAATCTTTAGCTTGGCGATTATCCTTTTCTTTTGCCTTTGGGGAATCTTTTACGGGAATTTGGTAACGGTGGGAGGTGAAATCAAGAGACAAGAAGAACAGTCCCTCTTACATACAGTTTGGAGAATTCATTTGGGGTAGGCATGGGACAGGTGTGGTTCTTGAAAAAGTGTTTTTCCCAAGATCTTTGTGTTAGGATTGAAGCCAGCTTCAGTTTCATTGCTGGTTTGTTGGAGGTTAGTACTCGGGATAGGGTTGTTAATGGCTTTTTTGGACAGGAGATTTGAGTCAAGGGTTGCTTTTGTTCAATTTGAGGAGTCGGTGGCGTGGACAGATACAGGCAGATAGGAAATACAGTGCTTGCCTGAGTTTACTGGGATTTTTGGGAGGCAGTTTCTGGGAGAGTTTTGTGTGGGTGGATTAGCCACGTTACCACTTTAATGCTGGGGAGTGGGGGTAGCAAGCAGTGATTTGTGGCGTAGGATCGCTTTGGTCTTGTAGGATATTTTTTCATCAAGCTGGCGTAAGGCATCTCTCCTGCTCAATTTTGTGTATGGTACATAACTCCAAACCTCCTGTTCAAACAGGTAAAGATGGGCATTTGAAAGAAGAAGCACTGTGGGGTCCTCCAATGTTTCTAACAGTTAGGGGTATTTTTCCGTACAGGGATGTGAAATTCTTCTCCGCAGACCGCGCAGATGTCACGCGGTCCCCTACAGTATTTTCGGGGATGAACAAACCGTTGACATTTGAAAGCAACGTCTGGGTCGAGGGATCAAACGTGGCGAATCAACTGTAACTTGTAAACCGACTATTTTTAACTTTGTAGGTGGAGTGAAGTGGTATTAAAGGTCAGCAGTAAACGAAAGGATTTGGTTTGTCAGGAGTTTCCGCTACGAGGGGGAAATTTGTAATGTTCTATAAACGTTGTAACGGGAAATCTTTCGTTGGAGATTTCCCATGATGACAACGTTGTATCTTCGTATTTCTGTTCATAAGAAGTAATGGTAAGCTTTAGATTGTGTTTCTTTTTGCATCGCGGAGTAAGAAATAACGAGGACTATCTGCAATGAGACGTTTAGGGATGACAGAATAGACTATTGATCATCGGGTAGTAGCTTGTAACGAGAAATGATCCCATTTCTCATTAATGTGACTGGAGGGATCTTCAACGCTAAGGCTTTTTCAATGTCAAATTACTTCAGAAGAATGGTTCTGGTGCCTCAAGTAAAGAGCTTTTTGGAGGTAGTGGATCAGCAGAATGTGATACATCGGGAATGATGTATCTGCTGACATTCCTGGAGGGGTGCAGCATATGGAGTGAACGAATGAGAACGACTGTGACGAGGGGCACCTTTGCGGGATTGCCCCGAACGTTTGGGCACCTGGGATGCAGAGGGCGTGCCAGGCGAACTGATCGCCGGAGACAGGCAGAGGCCTTCCAGTTGAAGTGGGGGGGAAACACGGCATCAA
>JABUQX010055877.1:0-19033 GCA_015478945.1 Trachelipus rathkii
TATATATATATATATATATGTATATATATATATGTTGTTGTTAAGTTATATATATATATATATATATATATATAGTAGTTAGTAATATATAGTTATATATATATATATATATATATATATATATATATATATTATGCTATATATATATTATTATATATATATATATATATATATATATATATATATGAGCAGTTATTGCTATATATATATATATATATATATATATATATATATATATATATATATATATATATATAATTTATCAATAACAAAAACAAATCTAAACATTTTATTATACCGACTAGTTTCGGGTGAATTACACGTCTACCCATTATCAAGGCTTGGACTATAATGAATAATATAACAAAATTTAAATAATGCTTAAAAAATTACATAAAAGTTACATATATAAATAAATAAAAGAAAATTAATATTTGCCAATATATATGAAAAAGTATCACTAAGCGACAAAACTCTACTTCAATATTAAAATATTTTCAGTTTGTAAATTTTCATTCAGCTTTGGAGCGTGGTGCCAAATATATAAGGATTCTAAAGAATGGAGGTCAGGTTCTTTTCCAAAGTCTAAAATATTGAAATTTGAATCCTGTATAGGATGATTTTTCTGAAGAGAATGAGAATTGATCGCAGAATAAGGGGGATGGTGCAAATGTTCCAAAGTTCTATAGGAGATACCTTTATGTTCAGCAATGCGAATAGAAAGACTACGAGTAGTCTTTCCTATGTAGGTGGCATCACAGTCACCGCACTTGTATTTGTATATCACTGATGAACATAAAGGTAAAGGAAGTTTATCTTTAACTTTGAAGAATTTTCCAATTTTATTTTCATTTGAAAAAGCTAATCTGAAGTTGAACTGGGGGTAATTTGATTTTAAAATTCCTTTAATTCTGCGTTCAATTTCACAACTCACTCTCCCCATAAAAGGTAATTTCATATACAGAATTTCTTTAGGTACAGTTAATTTAGTGCAGGATATTTGCTGAAATTTTAACGAAAGTTGTTTCCTAAATATGTTGTCAATGATAAAACCTGGGAATCCATTCTTTAGAAATAGCGTCTTTAGGAAGTCCAATTCATTCGAAAGATTAATATATGTAGATGAGATCTTATATATATATATATATATATATATATATATATATATATATATATATATATATATATATATATATATATATATTAATGTTGCATCAGTTGTTTTATATTTATATTATATATATATATATATATATATATATGGTAAAAGTTACTTAACGGATACACGTTAATAGTGTTATATATATATATGCAGGGTTAAGTTATGGTATATATATATATATAAGGGTATAGTATATATATATATATATATATTATATATATATATATATATATATATATATATATTTTGAGTTTTAGCTACAATCTATTAATATAATTGTTACCAGGGTGCGGGACGGGGACCCAACTCAAATGCACTCCACCAACCTCTTTCCCCAACCTCCGACCTTAATGAAAGAGATTTTACAATGGATTATATACTTTTTGCACTAGTATTGAAATTCAAATATAGGAAGGTTGTGCTTGAGAAACATTAATTTTTCTGCCTTTTCTGCTGAGAGTCTATTTCTCTTTTTATCATATATTAGACCAGCATTACTAAATACTCTCTCAATTGGAGCACTAGTTGGAGAACAGGCCAAGTATTTCCTTGCAAGTTTACTTAAGCGTGAGGTAAACATTTTGGTTAACTTTCCACCAACTGATAGGATCATTATTTGTATCTAGTCATTTTTCTTGGTGATAGTTTTCAATCATTTGCACTTCATCTTTTGGCAATGCGTATGTTTCTTCATCAATACTGGAATGTAGAAATTCTTCCAGTGAATCTGTTATTGATTTACTTGTAGTAGGTGTTGGTTCTGTAGATTTAAGTTTCCTTTAATGGTGGTAAATTAATGTAAACTTTTCGATTGAAGTTCAACTGCAACAAAGTGATTTGGATTTAACTTGTTCTAATATTGTTACAAAAAAACTTGCCTTTATAACGGGGATCTAAGTAAGTTGCAATAGTATGAAGGTCATTAATTTCCACAGAAGCAAAGCTTTTTTCTAGCTATTTTTATTACATCTTTCATTCTTTTTAAACCGTCATCATTTCATTTGAAGATGGTTCAAAATGCTTCCTTAGCGTTGAGATTAATGGTATTACATCGAAGACAGAAGCTGTAGAGGCGTTGATTTTTTTGGCATCCCAAATCTCATGGGACTCTGTTTACTCAAATTATTATGAACTTCATGCTGTGAGATCAGGAGTCATCATTACACAGTTGAGTCGAGTCACATGTCTCTCATTTAAAGTTTGCGTTCAGATTCATCTTCAGTATTTTTATTATAAAATTCTTTATCAAATCTCGACAATAAATATCCGCGCAACATCCGCAGGGCAAAGCGCGGATGCGGATGCGGATGCGGATCTTTAATAATGTGCGAATGCTCCGCGGATGAGGATGTTACCTGCATCACTAATATATATATATACAGCAGCATATAGCCGTATATATATATATATATATATATATATATATATATATATATATATATATATAATATATATATATATATATATATATATATATATATATATATATATATGCATATATTTCCTTAGGATGGGCCAAATGCCAGCAAAATATCGCGAGGCAATCTCACCCAAAGTGCCAGAAACTCGTTTATAATCCTCAAAATGGAGGAAAATATGAAAAATGGAAATCTTATTGTAAGCATATATATATATTATATGGTATAGCAGCATATGCTAGTGGCAGGTAAGGGCATATATATATATAGCAGCAGCAGCAGCAGGTGTGGATACATATATTTCATATATACAATTATATATATATATATATATATATATATAGTATATATATATATATATATATATATATATATATATATATATAGAGCTGGGCGTTGCGCCACCGAGTTGCGCCTATGGCGCACTATCAATTTGTAGGCGCAAAGGCGCATAGGCGCAACAATTTTTAAAAAGGCGGACTAAGCATAGGCGCACAGCCAATTCTCTGCGCCTATAGCCGCGCCTATGAACAGGAACAAAGCATTTTTTTTACCCTTAAAAGTTAGAACTTAGAAGCATGGCTAACTTGTATCATTCTAAAAACCAGTGTAAAACTTATATATATATATATATATATATATATATATATATATATATAGTTATATATATATATATATATAAATATATATATATATATATATATAGTTGAAAAATAAAAATATATATATATATATATATATATATATATATATATATATATATATATATATATATATATATATATATATATATAACTAGTTCAGTAGTTCTTAACTACAAATAAATTGGCAACTATGGCTCTGAAAATTTGCAACTTCTGCAGCGCTCGTGCTGGACCTCCTGGGGGAAAACATGGACCACAAGGACATGGAGGAGGAAGAGGACGTGTAGATATTAGTTTACGGTGTTTTAATTACAAAAATTAATAAATGTGTTTTTCTTCCTTATAAAAGCATGCTTTTATTATCGCACTAAAGTTTACTTTGCAAATAAATTTAGCGAACATCCACCAGCCGGCGAAAAGTCGCAGGCGCAAAGGCGCATAGGCGCTAGGCGCATTGATGTGACCAAAAATATAGGCGCATAGGCGCTAAGCGCACTAGGTCCGGCGGCATAGGCGCACTCAAAAAAATTATAGGCGCGCCCAGCTCTGATATATATATATATATATATATATATGAGATATTCATATATATGCTATATATATATATATTATTGCATATATATATAGTTATATATATCCATATATATATATATATCGATATGTTATTGCTTAAGGTTATATATATATATATATATATATATATATATATATATATATATATATATATATATATATATATATATATATATATGTAAAACATCAATGAGAAATCCCTGACATCAGTGGTTTGTGATACTCGATTCGATATATGCATTTTATTTAAACATCGTAGATATATTCGAACAGGTTCTAAAAATATAAAAATATAACAAACTATAAATATATAAAAGTACAAATACTAAATGCTAAAAAATAAACATAATAATTATACATTGGTTGCATTGAAAATTAGTTATTCCTGTTAATAAGTGTTCAATAAAAAATTATCAGTATTTTTTGGACTTTTTATTTATTTTTGTCCTTTTTAGCTTTTGTTTGAAAACTCATAGATGTTACTTATTTATATTAATACCACATTCACACCAACTATATTAATACCTATAAATATAACTATTACCTTCTAATTACTGATGTATTGGATTTCAGAATGGCTGAGATTAGGGTGGATTGCTTAAGTGTTACTCAAATTGTAGGGCTGCTGCTTTATCAATAAAGTTGCTTGAAGATTGCTCTAATATTGAAAAAGAGTTTCTTAGTTGTTCTCAGGTTTCTTCTATAGCTTCTTTATTAATTGTTAGGATTTCACCTCAAAATTTTCTTCCTTGTAAAACCCTGGCTTTGGCTTCTTAAATAGTTTTGCTTTTAGGATTCAGCTTGAAGTATTAGTCAATTGCTTATAATTCCACCTCAATTGTTTCTTTTTCTTCTTTGTGAAATTAATAAGCTCTTGAATGAATAGATGGTACTAAGTGTTTCTTCAATTTCTTCCTAATGTTGATTGAAGTTCAAATTCTGTACTTTGCTTTTATTTTCTCAATTTACATTTGGCAAAGTCAGTTTTGTTGCTTCAGTAGCTTGTTTGAGTTTCTGCAATAGCTTGTATTTGCTTGCAGTATCTCCTAATTTATTATTTTTTCTTAATATTTGGCTTTCTTTAGCTTTTATTCTATTTGCAAGCCCTTTTATGTTGCCCCACCTTCTATTCTGATTTCCTCAGCAATTTTCTTGTGTTGCAATCATTTTTGCTTTTCTACTTTTGTAATATTTTGGTATCAATTTGTGACCATAGTTGAAGTTCACATAGTATGAATTTTCTATAAACTTTATTTTACTTTATTTTTATTTTTTTATTTTCATATTTTTTATATTTTAATGCAAAATATAACATATTCCCCCTTTTGCTAAGAATATTAAGTTTTCTTGTTATTCTTAGTTTCCTTAGAGTTTACAATTCTGTTGTCTTCTTGTTATAATCCTGCACTTTCTCTCAGCAAGATTAATTTTGTTATTGGTCTTTTCAAAATTGTTGTATTTAAAGTATTCTTGTCTTTATTTATTTTCACATCTACTATTCTCACTCTGTTTGAGTCATCTTTGTAAACTTTTACTATTTTTCCTAAATTCCACATATTTCTTGGTTTGAAGTCATCTATTAAAAGAACCAAATCTCCTTCTTTGTGTGATTCTTTTTCTGCTAACCATTTACTTCTTTTTTGCAATAAAGGAACATATTCTTTGATCCATCTTTTCCAAAATAAATCAGCAAGATACTGAACTTGTTTCCATCTTTTATATAAGTAACAATCTTTGTCCTGAAATAATCCTGGAGGAAAAGTTATATTGCCTTTAAGAGTTAGTAGATGATTTGGTGTCAAAGCTTCTAAGTTTTCTAAATCATTTGAAAATTCTGTTATTGGTCTGTTATTTATAATAAATTCTATCTCACAGAACAAAGTGTTCAAGTTATCATCTGTCAACCTTATTGGCTGTTCTAAGAGTGAAGATTGTAATATATTTCTCACAGTTCTAATATGTCTCTCAAAATGACCTCCTTTATGAGAACTATGAGGTGGTTGGAATATCCACTGTATTTCTTTTTGCTCAAAAAATTTATTTACTTGCTTATTATTCCAATTTTTAACTTGTCCTTTTAATTCTTTGTTAGCTTTCACAAAGTTCAATCCATTATCTGATCGGATCAATTTCACATTGCCTCTGCGGCTTATAAATCATAGCATTTCTAAATGTATTGCTCTGCTACTTAAACATGAGAATATTAATCCATATCTTTTTTCTCTTACCTTCCCTCTTCCCCTTACTACAAGAAAAGGGCCAAAGGCATCTATACCAATACTTGTAAATGGTGGTACATCACATTTTAATCTATCTTTCGGCAAATCTCCCATCAACTGCTGAGTTGGCCTTGTATGGAGCTTTCTGCATATAATGCAATCTTTTAGGATCTTCTTAATACTTCTACTTGCTCCAATGATATAGTACTTTTCTCTTAAAGCATTTAAAACTGTTTGTTTTCCTAAATGTCCATTAATTCTATGGTAATGTCTCATTATTAGCATTGTAACATGACTATTTGGCAAGATAATTGGATGTTTAAAATCATATGATACATCATTCAGATTTTTATTCCTCCCACCTACTCTTAATATTCCATTATCATCTATAAATGGTAGGAATTTTGCCAAAATGTGCCTCTTTGGTAAGGCTTCTTTCTTTTTTATTTTGTATTGTATATCATGAAATTCTTTATTTTGTACATATTTGTAAATAGCCTTTTCTGCATCTTTAAATTCTGTGATTGTCATAGCACCTTTATTCCAGGTTTTTTTATGCAAATTTTCTTTAACTCTTAAAATCCATGCTACTTTTGTTTTTAATTTCATCCAATCTGAGACAGAATGTATGAGCTTGTCTGTTGAGCTTTCTTGTAGTTGTATGGCCATTACTGGTTTACTTTTTATAATTTCATCATTTTCATCATCTAATTTATTTTCTTTATTTTGCTCAGGCCATTGAGCTTTGTCTTTGTACAAAAATTCTGGACCAGTGAGTGCTCCATAGTTTATTGTTCAAAAACTCATTAACAGATATCCCTTTACTTGCTATATCTGCAATATTTAGCTTGCCTGGTACATAATTCCATTGGCTTATATCTGTTTGTGATCTAATATAATTAACTCTATTATGTACAAATCTTTTGAATCTTTTTGATTCATTTTTAATATATTGTAATACAATTTCACTATCTATCCAAAAATACTCTTTACTTATGTTCATATCTAATTCATCTTTTAAAATTTGGTGTATGTTGACTGCTAATTTTGCTGCACTCAGTTCTATTCTTGGAATAGTTAACATCAAATTTTTATTTAATGGTATCAATCTTGTTTTAGATAACACCAATGAACAATATATTTCATTATTCTCTCCAATGAATCTTATATATGCTACTGCTGCATATGCAATTTGAGAACCATCTGAAAAATAATGTAGTTCTACACTTTTATACTTTAGACAATTTGGATTATATGGCCTAGGAACTTGAAAATCATTTAACTTATTAACATCACTTAGCCATTTTATGTAACTTTTTTTTATATCTGATGGAATTTCATCATCCCAATTAACCTTTCTATCGCATAAATTTTGAAATATCTTTTTAGCTACTAGTAGTACTGGACTAATAAATCCTAGTGGATCATATATGGAAAAAATGCAACTGAGTATACTTCTTTTTGTTAATTCTTTATTTTGTATATCTACCCTAGCTTTCATTAAATCTTTTTCTGGGTCCCAACTTAAGCCTAATACTTTTTGTGAAGGCAATCTATCCAAAGTTAAGTTTATTTCTTTAAAATCTTTACTTAAGTCTTGTTTATCAATATTTTCTAAAAATTTCTTTGAATTACTAGCTACTTGATGCAGATTAAAACCACTAATTTTTAAAATTTCTTTAACTTCTTTATAAACTGCTATAGCCTCATTTTCTGACTTCACAGACTTTAAACAATCATCAACATAGAAATTTCTAAGTATGGTGTCTTTGGCTAAATTACTGAATTTTTCTGCTTCAATTACATTTGTAGTTTGCTTCAAGACATAATTTGCAATTGAAGGTGAGCTCACACTTCCAAATATATGGACTTTAACTCTATATTCTTCTGGAGTTTTATCTAAATTACTATTTGGGAACCATAAGAAGCGCTGATAATCTTTATCTTTGTCAAGTACCTGTATTTGATAAAACATCTTCTCTATATCTGCTATGAAAGCATATTTCTCTTTTCTGAACCTTAAAAGGATGCCTTGTAGGTTAGAAATATAGTCTGGGCCTGTGAGTAAACTATTATTTAAAGAAATACCATTGTATGGTAAAGCTGCATTGAATACTACTCTCAATTTTTTCTTTTGTGGATGGATTACACTATGGTGTGTTAAATAGAATCTGTCATTGTTTAATAATTCATGTTTCTCAATTTTTTCTGCAAAATTAAGCTTTAGCATTTCATCTATGTTTTCATTATACTGTACAAAATATTCTTTATTTTTCAAAAATTTACTTTTTAAAGAGTACAGTCTTGCTAATGCTTGATTTTTGTTATTAGGAAAATGCTGATTTTCTTTTTTAAATGGTAAACCAACTTGAAATTTACCTGTAATTGTTCTTTGTAATGTATTTTCAACCTTATTTTTCCACCTTTGATCTTCAACACTGTCACAGACTTGTTCAGGATTCTTTTCAGAAAACTCTCTTAAGCAATATTTTTCAAATAAGTTATCATCTTCTTCTTGTATTTGTGTTTTATGACATCTTAAACTCATGAATGCTGGTATACCATCTGGTGTCGAACCTTGTAATGCCCATCCAAATAAATACTTAACTGCAAAGGGATAGTTATAATGGCCTTCCACTACTTCAATGGGTTTTAACAATTTACTTTGATTCATTCCTATTAATAATCCAATTTTTGATTCTATGAAGTTGAAGGGCACATGATTTAAGTATTCTAATCCATTTATATCTTTGATAGATGGACTCTCTTCCATTTTAAAGGGCCAATTTTCTTTACAATATACATTATTTATGGTTTCAGATTTCCTCATCTCAATATCATAAATTTCTAGATTATTTAAAATGTATGTTTTTATTTTATTCTGTCCATACATAGTAGTTATATCTATATCTTTATGAGGTTTCATATATGACATACCTAATTCTGCAGCTAAATTTAAATCCATAAAACATGCTGAAGAATATGTATCTAAACCCATGTATGTCTTAATCACTTTATCTTTACCTTTAAGCTTGATTTTAACTGGTACTGCAGGATAAAATAGCTTTTTATTACTTACTTTTGTCTGAAAGGTTTTTGCTTCATTACTTCCTGATTCTTTTGACTCTACCTTTTTATCTTTATCCTCTAAATTCACAGTGAGTGCTGCTGGTGAGATATTTGAACCATCCTGCTCTTTGGCACTATCTTTTTCTCTATGCAGAAATGTTAAATGTTGCTTATTACATTTTTCACATTTTTCTGGTCTTTTACAATTACTACTAAAATGATTTGATCTGAGGCACTTAAAGCATAATTTATTGTCTTTAATAAACTTTGTTATTTCATCTTGGCTTTGTTTTTCTAGAATTTTGCATTTAAGTATACTATGATTGTCCTTTTTACAAAAATTGCAAAACTGTGATTTATTATTATTACTACTAACTATTACTACCAATTATTATTATTATTATTGTAAATTATTATTATTCCATTATTATTTATTATTTTAACATTTTTATTGTTATTTCTATGGTCATTATTATTTTCTTTTGTATAAAGTGACTTACTTTTTTCACTTTGTAATTTGGCTTGTTTTGTACCAATGCCAAGTTCTCCAAATAGAGGTGTATTCATGATCCTTGCTTCTTTTTCAACAAACTTTGTAAATGTACTAAAATTTACCTTTTTATTTTCTTCATACATACTATCAACTTTATTCCTCCACTTATCACGCTGCTTGTAGGGAAGTTTTTTAACTATTCTATAAATAGCACCAGTAGAATTCAATTCATTCAATGGAGTAATATTTCCCATTGCATTATTGATAGAGTCTAAAAACAAAGAAAAATCTGCCATAGCTTCACTATCTTCATTCTTAATTTCATTCCAGTCTTCTAGCTTTTTTAGGTATGTATTAGCAATAACTTGTTCATTTCCATACTGTTTCTCGAGTTTTTCTACTGCCTTTTTATAACTTATATTTTCATCCAAATGCATACAACTTCTTACTATATTTTCTGCTTTACCTTCTGTATACTTGATTAAATAGGAAAGTTTGTTCATTTCATTTTCACATTTTCCTTCTATATTGGTTTTAAAAACTAGCATAAAATCTTTAAATTTAGTTGGATCCTTTCCATTAAATATTTCAGGCTCACATGTTGGAAGAGGATTATTAATACTCACTTCTAACCTTTGTTTTAAAATTTCTACTAGTTTAGATTCCTGATTTTTATTTTCAGCTATACTATTTATTTTAGTTTCTGAAAAATTTACATTTTTATTCTCCTTTTTTACAGAAGTATCGCTAATACTGAAAATTGGACTTTCTAATTTTTGTTCTATTTTAATTAGGCTTTGTTCCAGATTTTTTATATGACTACTGTGTTGGTACAAATCTAAATTTTCTAGTTCCCTTTTTTTTGCCAAGTATTGTTCATGCTCTTGTAATTTTATTTTACTTTTTTCTATCTCAAGTAACAAAGATTGGGCTATTGCACTTTTTGAACTAGCTATACTTGCTTTACTAATTTTACTTGATACATTACTAGCACTGTCTTGTGGCCTAATCTTTGGTTCGTATTTATTCATATATTTTGAAATGTCACTTTTTAAATCATAATATGGCTTTAATTTTAATGTAAGCCACTGCTGAATTTTATCTGACTCTACAGATTCTGCTATTAGTTCACTACAAGTATTTTTTAAGGATTCTACTTTTGCATCTAATGTTAATTCATCAGTTTTAATTTCGAGACTTAAATCTAAGTTATTTAAGAAAGAATGCCATAATTTACCTTTAATTGTATTTATTTTTTTTGTAACAGCAGCTAATTTTCCTGAAGGAACTTTAAAACCTCCTTCAGTTGTTTCAATTTCATCTATATTTTCTATATCGCTCATTTTTTTTATTATTATTATTATTAAAAATAAAAAAAAAGTATTAAAACTAAATATTTATCGAACTCATTCACTCATTTTATTTTATGTAAAATAAAAAAAAATAAAGGAAGGATATTATTTTTTAACACAATTTATATATACAGATAAATTCTTATATATTTCCTATATAAAAGTTTACCTATATATATTTTTTATTTATTTTATTATTTTTATTTTTGCTATTCTTATTTATACTTATTTTGTGTCAATCGGATGATCATTCCTCCATCTGAGTGACAGCTTTGTGTTCTTCATCCAATGCTTCTAATTAGAAGAACTTTGTAAAACATCAATGAGAAATCCCTGACATCAGTGGTTTGTGATACTCGATTCGATATATGCATTTTATTTAAACATCGTAGATATATTCGAACAGGTTCTAAAAATATAAAAATATAACAAACTATAAATATATAAAAGTACAAATACTAAATGCTAAAAAATAAACATAATAATTATACATTGGTTGCATTGAAAATTAGTTATTCCTGTTAATAAGTGTTCAATAAAAAATTATCAGTATTTTTTGGACTTTTTATTTATTTTTGTCCTTTTTAGCTTTTGTTTGAAAACTCATAGATGTTACTTATTTATATTAATACCACATTCACACCAACTATATTAATACCTATAAATATAACTATTACCTTCTAATTACTGATGTATTGGATTTCAGAAATGGCTGAGATTAGGGTGGTTGCTTAAAGTGTTACTCAATTTTAGGGCTGCTGCTTTATCAATAAAGTTGCTTGAAGATTGCTCTAATATTGAAAAAGAGTTTCTTAGTTGTTCTCAGGTTTCTTCTATAGCTTCTTTATTAATTGTTAGGATTTCACCTCAAAATTTTCTTCCTTGTAAAACCCTGGCTTTGGCTTCTTCAATAGTTTTGCTTTTAGGATTCAGCTTGAAGTATTAGTCAATTGCTTATAATTCCACCTCAATTGTTTCTTTTTCTTCTTTGTGAAATTAATAAGCTCTTGAATGAATAGATGGTACTAAAATGTTTCTTCATATTCTTTCCTAATTTGAATGAAGTTCCAAAATTCTGTATTTGCTTTTTATTTTTCCTCAATTTACATTTGGCAAAAGTCAGTTTTGTTTGCTTCAGTACTTGTTTGAGTTTCTTGAAATAGCTTGTATTTGCTTGGCAGTAATCTCTTAATTTAATTATTTTTTTCTTAATATTTGGCTTTCTTTAGCTTTCTATTCTATTACTGCAAGCCCTTATTATGTTGCCCACCTTCTATTCTGATTTATCTCAGCAACTTATTTTCTTTGTGTTGCAATCATCTTTTGCTTTTTCTAACTTTTGCAATATTTTCTGGTATCCAATTTGTGACCATGTTGAAGTTCACATAGTATGGAATTTTCTTAAACTTTATTGTTTATTTTTTTTATTTTCATTTTTTTATATTTTAAGATGCAAAATTAACAATATATATATATATATATATATATATATCTATATATTATATAATATATATATATATATATTATTTATATAATATTTAATATATATATATATATATATATATATATATAATATATATATATATATTGGTATATATAATATATATATATATATATATATATATATATATATAATATATATATATATATATACTATATATGCCAGAGAGGCTCAGCAAGTTTTACAGATTTCTTGGAAGTATATAAAAATTAATATAACGCTCAATAGTTTATTTTCACACGTATGTTTTATAGGGTTGCCAATAGGGCAATATGGTAATTGGATTACAGAGAAGTTATTGGAATAAATGAATTCACAATTTTCAGCATACAATTTGCAATTTATGTAAATTGTGATTTTATCAAAATATTTTTCTGTACTAGTAAAATAAGGGGCATTATATATATATATATTACTATATATATATATATATATTATATATTATATATATATATATATATATATAATATAGTATATATATATATATATATATATATATATTTTGCTAATTTAAACATGGAGTCTAATATCAGTGAATCAGCGATTTATTTAAAAATCAGCTCGGGAGAATTAATTTTACAATCGTTTTCAAACAGAAAGGGCAAAGTCTGGGACAGCTTTTGATTTAATTATTGATAAAGTAAAAATTAACAAGGGTTTAAAGTAGTCATGTATACAGGATCCAGTCAGCTGATGTCACGCTTTTCGTGTATGTACGTAGGTACGCGTGCGTACATTACTTATTTATTGTTATTTTAGTGGTGTCAAGATCTTTCGTGGGTGAACGTAATGCCGTAGTTAGTTTTAGATAAAGAAAAAGAGAGTCTAATGTAAGCCACTCTTTCCTGGAGAATTATCTCCGTTTTGCTCTCAGAGCACTCAGAGTGACCCTTAAAGGCGATGCAACAATCATTTCATGAGAATGGTATCATGTACGACCAGTCTGAGGCACGGGAGTTGCAAGGTTTTTTCTGTAGAGTGGGAGACGGGGCCGGAACCGGAATTTTAGCTAAAGCTTGATTTTTTAAAATAATGAGCTAGACCGGGAAACTTTAAAAATTTGGAGATGAAATTGGAGTCGGAGCCGACTCCGCAGTCTTGGTCTTATTTTCAAAACGATCTGGGATACAGGTTGGGGGCTACACCATCTGCTCAAGATTGTTTTGGATTTATGGAAATGGAAGTCAAGTTCATGAGCTGTATCTCAAAAACAAAAACAAAGCATTAGCGGTTGCCACTATTAAAATCTTCAAACACGTTGATTCCAAAAAGAGAAGGCAAAACGAGAGAGTCATTTTTTTTTTTTTGAGTTTTGGTACTCTCTCTCTCTCTCTCTCTCTCTCTCTCTCTCTCTCTCTCTCTCTCTCTCTCTCTCTCTCTCTCTCTCTCTCTCTCTCTCTCTCTCTCCTCTCAGTTAGGAGACAGATATAAACAATAAATGAATTTAGTCATAAATTGGCAAGAGAGCCTAAGCGTAAGGTAAAAAAAAAATCAGAAAACTCAAAATCAAAATCATATACCAATACAACATCCTTCCTTTGGTAAAAATAGAGAAAACAGTTTTCACTGTTTTACTGGTTTGAATAATAATAATAATAATAATAATAATAATAATAATAATAATAATAATAATAATAATAATATCAATAAAATGAAAATAATAATAATAATAATAATAATAATTAATAATAATAACAATAATAATATAATAATAACATAAACAATACAATAAAAATAACAATAACAATAACAATAACAATAATAATAATAATAATAATAATAATAATAATAATAATAATAATAATAATAATAATAATAATAATAATAATAATAATAATAATAATAATAATAATAATACTACTATTCCAATATTAATATAATAATAATAATAATAATAATAATAATAATAATAATAATGAGCTTTGCACGCCTATTCCAATTTCCTAAAGGTGCAAAAAATCTCTTCAAGATTGATTCTAAAAATAGATAAACGAACGAGCTTTTTGAACATTTAATCTAATATTTCGCCTGGCCACTCCAAGCATCATCAGAGACGAGTTGTATTCTAAGTTAATAATTGATAAATCAAAATAAATGTTATTTAAATATAAATGTGTGAAGTCATTTTTACGTTTCACTTTTTAGTTTTTATAACTAAGTTATTTACCAAAATATTGTTATATATTTGGAACAGAAGTTGCGTAGTGTTCTTTCAATGTATTGTAGAATATTAAGAGAATCTAATGCTAGACTCTTTTAAACTTTCCTAATATTTCGTAATACGAGTATAATTTAACTCGAAGAAGAAATAAAAGTAATATCTTATATTTCGGCTGTCTTTGTAAGTTTGAATATAGAGCTCCTTACCCTGAGCTTTTTATTTCAATTTCTTAATTTTTTTTTTTTACAGTTTACCATCACTCACGGGCAGAAAGCCCTTTTCAAGAATCATTGTACAATACAGTATTCGAATATCAATAGTCTTCACATACCTAACATTTCCAAATCAGCATTCACTCTGTAATTAGTATATGTATCATGAGTCCTAAAGTTAAATTTCTCCATCGAATGACCCTCTTTCTTAACATTTTGAACTGAAAAATATTCTATATTTATATTTTTCATAATGAAAGACGTTTAAAAATTTGTTTCATGGTAATCATATATTCACTATTTCTACTATTAATTTTAATTTATACCATAGTATTATGTTCTTGGAGAATCTAATTGGCAATCATTCATCTCACGATTTAAAGTCATCCTTTTGCATTTTGTGAAACTAAAATGATTGTGACAGAAATATTAAGAGAATCGTTTTATACGAGTTATAATTTTGTATAATTTATAGGGATAGTTTTTTAATTGTTGCTCTTTTTTCTATCGTTATGAACTAGGCTGGAACACCAAATGTAGTTCAACTTAAAACTTTAAACTTGCACATTTAAAGATCATTATAGTAGTAGGGCTCAGTTTTTTCACGAAAATGACCGCGACCTTTTTTGACCTTTTTTTGACCGCGACCTTTTTGGGCCTTGACCTTTTTGGGCATCCTGAATTTTTTACCTTAACTTTTTTTGGGCCTTGACCTTTTTTGAGAACCCGAATTTTTTGAGAACCCGGATTTTTTGAGAACCCGGATTTTTTGAGAACCCGGATTTTTTGAGAACCCGGATTTTTTGAGAACCCGGATTTTTTGAGAACCCAAATTTTTTGAGAACCCAAATTTTTTGAGAACCCAAATTTTTTGAGAACGCCGGATTTTTTGAGAAAACGGAGTTTTTTGAGAACCCGGATTTTTTGAGAACCCAAATTTTTTGAGAACCAAATTTTTTTGAGAACCCAAATTTTTTGAGAACCCTAATTTTTTGAGAACCCAAATTTTGAGAACCCTAATTTTTTGAGAACCCTAATTTTTTTGAGAACCCTAATTTTTTCGGCAACCCTAATTTTTGGCAACCCTTCGAAGAAGGGTTGCGCCAAACGGTTGCGTAAGCAACCGTTGTACGTATTGCCCCCCCTATTTTACGCCCCTAATTTTTCGATCCATGGGTCATATTTTTGCCCACGGTAATTTTTGGCCACCCTTTATGGGCTTAGCCCGTTTTGATGTCTTAACGTTGTTTGACCAATGGGAAAATTTCGGCCTTGACCCTTGCCAGATACCATGGGTCATTTTTTGCCCACGCCAATTTTTTTCCCACTCGTGGCCCACCCGTCACATATTTCGTTCCTAACTTGTACGCATGTATGGACCTACCCTAACTTGAACACCTACACACGTGCGCGTACGCACACACACACACACACACACACACACACACACACACACACACACACACACACACACACACACACACACACACACTTACACTTATACAGACATTCACTATATTATTTATAACACACATTCACTATGACACTGTTCATTTACCCATAGACACTTACATTTACACTTTTATACTCACGTACAAACACACTGCCAATCCTTTGGTCATCCATGGGTCAAATTTTGACCCACGGTAATTTTTTGTCCTTCCTTTTAGGACTTAGCCCTTTTTTGATGTCTTAACCTTGTTTGACCATGATATTTCGCCTTTGACCTTGCCATATACCATGGGTCAATTTTGACCCATGCTAACTTGATGGCTTTGATGGTTCCCAACCACCGTAAAGAAGTATCTGTGATGTTTCTATTAGTGTTTCTATGAGTATTAGCTGAGTGCCAGGTGAGTGCCAGGTGAGTGAAGTGAGTGCCAATGGGTGCCAATGAGTGCCAAGTGAGTGCCACATGGTGCCAAGTGAGTGCCACAGTGCCAAGTGAGTGCCACATAGTTCCAACTGAGTGCCACTTTTTTCAACCCTTTTCTAGCCTCCCCTGAGGCTAGAATAGCCCTAATATGGGTGTCTACCCCTTAGGTTAATAAGGTATGAGGAAGATTGGTGTATATTACAATCTGATAGAATGCTTCCTACTATGAGTTAGTTATTTTTATAACACTTATAAGCACTTACACTCGCCATAGACACTTTACACCTAGCCCATATACACTTACAACTCACGCCACTCACGCGCACAGGTACACTTACACTTACACTTCACACACTCGAAGCTCAATTTTGTTGCCTCCATCTTGATGAACTCCATCTTTGAGAAGTCATCTTGGTACCACCTATATTGATGATTCATCTTTGATGACTCATCTTTTTGTCTACCTCTAGATCATAAGCCGCCCACCAGGCCGCGCAAGCCCCCCTCCCCGCAAAGGATGGAGGCCCCGCACCCGTAGGTTAGGTGCGACCCGCCGAGCGAATGAAAAATATATATACTATAAGTCATTCATTTTTTATTTTATACTTAAACATTTCCAAGAATTTCTTTTCAAATATACTATGAGTCATCATTTTTTATTTCATACTTAAACATTTTTTATTAAAAACATTTTCCGCGTACCTAAAACTGTAACTCATTACAGACTTATTATTACACATATATTTATTAACATTAATTTTTTTACTTAATACTTTTACTTAATACTTTTAATTTTTATAAATTTTTTAAAAAATTGTATTAAGAAGAAAAAAATCAGAGTGTCTGAATTAAAATAACTTTCTAATTTTACTACAACTGTACGAACTTTTATTAAAAACAATTCATACCTTAAAGCAGTAAATCAGTAAATCAATAGAGGTGGTATACCTAACACCTAGGGGGATTAGTATGCTTTTGTTTACTGCTTTACTGCATGTTTAACTGCTTTAACTCATGTTTTACCGCTTTAACTTATATGTTTTAATACTGCTTAACTCACATATTTTTAGCATTACATACCTTAAAGCAGTAATCAGTAAATCAATAGGGGTGTTACCTAACACCTAGGGGGGGATAGTAATGCTTTTGTTTTAGACTACGCTCTTACTGCTTAACTGCATCGTTTTTAACTGCTTTAAACTCATGTTTTTTACTGCTTCACTTATCATGTTTTTTACTGCTTTTAACTCATATATATAACGTTACAATACTAAAGCAGTAAATCAGCTAAATCAATAGAGGTGGTTACCTAACACCAAGGGGGGATTAGTATGCCTTTGTTTTAACTGCTTTACTGCTTTACCTCATGTTTTACTGCTTTAACTCATGTTTTACTGTTTTAAGCTCACTGCTTTACTGCTTTAACTCTCTGCTTTGCTTGCTTTAACTCTCTGCTTTACTGGTTTTTTTACTCTCTGCTTTACTGCTTTAACTCACAGCTTTACTGCTTTAACTCATATATTCATTAACATTATGTTTTTTATTTTGTTTTAATTACTTTTTATTTATTTTATTATTATTTTATTTATTTTTATTATTATTTTTATTATTTTTATTTTATTTTTTATTTTATATTATTAAACTTCGTTTATTTACTTCATACCTATTGTTATTATTATTAGAACCACACATACCACACGCACAACACACACACACACACACACACAACACGAATATATGTTAAACACACATACACTATGAAACTTATACACACATTCACTATGACACTTACATTTACCATAGACACTTACATTTACACTTATAACCATGCGGTCACACACACGACCACACACCACCTTGCACTTTACACACATTCAACTATGATTAACTTAGTACACACCATTCACTATGACAATTTCATTTATTTCCAATAGACACTTTACACTCACACACCAGATTTAACTTACATCACACAGATTTACTTACCCTCACACACACAGTTTTACTTACACACACAGATTTACTTATACTCACACAGATTTACTTACATCTGCCCACGGATTTAGTTTAAATCTGTATGAAGATTTTACTTACACCACAGATTTCTTACACTCGCAACACAGATTTACACAACACACACAACACACACATACACACAACACATTTAACGTATAATTTATTAAAACATTTTTATGTTTTAATTAAAAACGTACATTTATATTACTCATTCAAATATAACTAAATTATTTCAAAGTTTTTCACTACAAACTTCTATAACAATCAATCATTATTTTGAATAAAGAATTTATTATTAACTGTTAATAGTTTTTGTTTATAAATTTTATAACTATCA
>JABUQX010055878.1:0-14660 GCA_015478945.1 Trachelipus rathkii
ATATTCTCAGAGGTCAAGGACTCCAGATCACGATATATAAATATTAATATGGTGAGTATACAAGAGAGGTACTTGAAAACAAGCAATAATAGTTTCACTAGTTTCTAATATTCAATACGTTAAAGATTTAGGAAGAAATTATTAAGGCTAGTTTAGACTATAACATCTACTAGGTTTGTTAAAGACAGGTTCTGGAAAAGTTTACTTGAAAGAGTCATCATACGAGAAATACTTTTAAAAAGATAATAATAGGATATGTCTATGACTCCTACAGCAACGGTTTTAAGAAAGGGTAATGAAGCGGTCATGTATCAGACACAATACCCTTTATTAGAAAATTTATAGGAATAATACATTACCTCATAGCTGCATTTGACACTTAATGAGGGACTCCAGTTAGATATCATTTAGTATATTTATGACTTAGTAAAGTTACTTTTGATAGGTTTCCTCACCAACAACTGATAGAGAACTGATGAAAAAACGGACGGCAAGAACCTCTATTAGTCAACTCAGATGGTTGTAGCGTGGAGATGTTACACAATGGTCCTCGTGACTTCAAGAAAGTGAGATATGACGAAAATAAGAAACCAGTGATAAGATAAAACAATCTCAACATATGAGGAAAATTAAAACTCTAATCATCTAAATTAAGGGATCACATAGTAGAAAGAGATGGATGTCCCTCCACAGGGTTCCAGTGCTAGGACAATAAGCACAACTATGTAAAACTCATTCATAAATATACACAAATGAAGGGTAAAAATAAAGAATACATGCGTTTCATTTGACCGGGAATATCATTTAAAGATGGAGCTTGATCGATTAATTCTAAAATGTGGGCCTATTTAAAATAACTAGTATAGGAATTAGTTGGAAGCGATGCATAAAGATCAAATAGAATATTTGATAATTAACTTCTATAGGAGATGGAGAACAGATAAGTATTGGCATAAAAATGAAATTTTATTATTAGTAAAAAGTATTTAAGGTTATTACATACCTAGGATATTATTATCAAATATAATAATAAGTTAATTAAACATATCAGTATAATGAAATGAGAGAGATATAGCCCTTGAAGTCTGCTGCGACCCAAGAAAACCAGTATTTGAGGCTGTGGACTCAAACATATCACAAGCAGTAACTCCTTAGGAAAAGATAAGCATAGATACAGTGTTAGCTGCGAACCGCTAGCAATAAAGCCTACAATAAGCACTTGCTGGGCATAAATATACGAAATCGCCAAAGTTGTTTCTACATTGAGAAACGGAGACTAATCAAGTAAACTGTATAATAGCGATGTTAGGGGCCAGTAATAGAGTTTGTGCACAAGTTTTACGCCGCACGACTTAAATTCATAACTCAAGAAAGACTACTAAGATTATCTGATAGAAGAGAATAGCCTAGACAAATAGAGCAATCAAGGTAATGAATTTATAAGAGAGCTTTTTAATAGAGGGTAAGTAGCTACCATAAACGAGCAGCGAAGCAAATGTAAGTTTTAGGAATTTAATTCCTGTAGAAAGAGAAGATTATTCAGAAGGGCGAAATAGATTAACACAGTCTCAGCCACTACCAACATAAAAATATTTACAATCTTAATTTGAAAGTAATGACGGAGACCTAACTAAATGTTTATTTGACAAATTGAGAGGATGGACAGGTGACCAAGGTGGCATAATAATAAGCAGAAATTTTAAAGTGATAAGCAGATGATACCGTTCACTTAGATATAAATATAAGAAAGCATGCAATTCAGATTGGATTGGATAAGTTGTTTAAATATTATTTGAGAAATGGTTCTGCCAGAGGAGGTCTGTTACAAAGAGCCTTAAAGGCGGTAAGAAACATTTTAAGAAAGAAAGGTTAGATATACGTTTATGAGATGGGATTTGAGGTTATACACATAAATATCTTACGTAAGCAAATTGGCGGAGTTTTTTATAGATTATAGTAGTTATCATATGTTAGATAGACAATGCTAGGTAGACACTATAATTAAAACCTTGGTTATTAAATGCAATTGATGGTAATTAGACTTTGGGGATATCTAAAGATATATATATATAATTATAATAAAAATAATAATTAATATATTGAATATATAATATAATATATAAGTATATATATTATAATATATATAAAATAATATTAAATATATAAATAATAATAATAAAATATAATAATATATACTAATATATAATATAATATAATATATATATTTAAAATCTATCAATATTCTACGTTTATATGTTGAAGTTTAAATTTAATATAATATTAATATAATATAATATATATATCAATTTAGGGAATGTGCAGATAATTATCGAAAAAAGACATTATCGGAAATAAATTACGGTACCTATTTTTTCGAAACCACAAAATTAAAAAATTAAGAAGAGAAAACAACAGCATAAAAACCCAAACAAAAAAAATAAAAGAACTGCAAAAATAAGAAATTTAAAAGAATAAATTAAAAACACTTCAAAAATGAAACCATTAACCTTAAAAAGATCAGTGATAATAAATGAAAACGAAAAATATTACGAATATTCGATATGAGGATAATAAAAAACGGACGAATGTAAACTTTTCTTGCCGAATCAATATATTATGGACAAAAAAAACGCGACAAAAAATGAAGGTAACAACAATCCAAAAAACGCGAATATTAGAAAGCCTTATAAAATAAAGTATAAAAAAGTGACTAAATACTAAAAGAATTTAAATCTTCTTATTAAATATATTAAACAGAAAAATATTTAAGATACATGATAATATGTAAAAACATATTCAGAAAAGATTAAACAAACAAAAATTAATTTGTAAGTTACACTTTTGAGAGAAAATATATTTTAGTCATTTATCCTAAGATCATAATAAACAAAAAAAAAAAGCCAAATTCGATAGCAATTTGGTAACTTAATATTCTTAAAAACAAAAAAATGGAAAAACATTACCTTTTTTTCAAATAACATATGGACAGCAATACAATTGATGTAGCTGGGTAGTATTGTAGGGAGCTAAGTGAGGCTTGCTATCAATTTTCGATGTTTATATAATCACATGTATTTAGCAAATAGCATTACACGATTACAAATATTATACATGTATTATTATCATACAAAAAAAAACGAATATTTTTTCATTTAATTGCAGAGCATATCCTCAAAAAAGTCGCAGTTTCACCATATTTAGCCACAACGGCCTATATGTGCAAAGTATGACAATAAAAACTTATCACAGATGACAAAAAGCATAGAATAGTCAGAAAAAACAGCATAAATTAATATCAAGACGAATGCAAATTCTAACGTAATGGAACAGAACTATATGATATGCTTAAAGATTTGATGTTGCTGGATAACAGCGAAAAAAAGTTCCATTCCATTAATACCAGACTAAAAGAGCTAGCTGAAGATGCGATCAGAAAATAGTTGAGCTCAGAATTTATATCAGTTGGCAAAATTATTAACATTTTACATTTAGAGATAAATTTTTACAAATAATACATTTATCAACTAAGCATATAAAACGTGAAAGATATAATAAATTTCATTAGAGTTGTGATTCTTATATTTACTAATCAATAACTTATTTAAATATAAGGCAATGTAAAAAAGTAAAAAGCTTTCACAGTGGAAAAGGTAATGTAAGATAACGATATGATTGAAGAGCTAAAGAAAATCAGTAGATAAAAGACATATATTTACAATAAAGTTTCTATGGCATGAAAAAATTTTGTAAGTTGTGATAAACTGAACTCCACACCAGCTTAATCAACACCCATACACACTTAAAAAATATTACTATTACTTTATAGAATTCATATGCAATGTCAAAGCATAATGAATTTTCAACATGAATGAGTAATTCAGATAAAAAAAAATTATAAGAGTTGATTAAGTGAGCAGCAATACAATGTGGAAAGAAATGAGGCACAGGAAATATGGAGAACAGATAATTAAATAGTATCTCCTGACAGTCTATTCAGTATGCATGACGAAATAGATATGAGATTGTTCACAATTGCGAGGAGACAGCGGGGCAGTGATTATGGTGGTGTGGGGAAAGATGCGAACGCAACTGCAAAGTACGTTCCTTTAAATATATTTATGGGGATTGTTTCTTTTAAAGAAATTGGTGGTCAATACAAAAATTGTAAATAAACCATAGATAAACAGAAAAGCTAAGAAGTAAGAAAAGAAGTCAACACTTCTTCTGGATGATGTTGATTTATTGGACCATTGAAACAAGCTAAATCCGAGAACGTTACACATAGGAAATTGTAATCCGGAAGAAATCAAAAACACAAAGATAATAATATTAGCCTTTGTTCACTGCTTTGCACACGTCAAGCTTTTGAGACATTGACATAATTTGCCCGACTATTCTGTTGCGCAGTTACACTGAAAATTGTTTTCATGAATTTGAAACAAAACCATCACACACAATAAATATTCAGCATACACACAAGCTCACAATCACGCTCGACAATGTGGAAAGTATTTAGAACACTGCCGAAGGGAATTAGATTATCTACAGCGACAAGCAAATCCGGATCTACGACCCGTGCACCATATTAATGGAGCACCCTAATATTTTAATGTCAGTTTATTATAAACATAGAGGCTTATTATCAATGGAATTGAAGTTAAGTTTTAAGTTATGTTTTTTTACCTTTCTAGAAAAAATTTCTAAATTATCTCATTTTAATTAGGTATACAATATGTACGACATGGTCTTTGCAAAGAAAAATTAGGAATAATAGTTTAATTTAACTTATTTGTTTTATTTTGTTATATAACACTGGTAAACTATGAAATTATCTTGGACGGTAGGTTTCGCAGTTGTATTTAATATATAGATATGTGCATTGATATCTAAAATGTAAATCGGTTTATTGCATATTCACATAAGCAATTTGTCGAGAATATATGTGTGTAACCATAGAATATCTCTATATATATATTTAATTTATTTTTTACCACAAATTCTTTTCATAATACGGTACATACCTAAGGGATACATAAAAAATACAATCTAAAATAATTATCAATTAAACGATATTAAAAATAACTATCTCACCATTATAACCATATCTACGCCCACACATATAAAAATAATATTAATTATATAGTATAGTTATATATATCATGTTATAACGTATATATATATATAAAATCCATATATAAGTAATATTAAAATAGATAAATATATTAATTATATAATAAATTAGAAAATATATATAAATATTAATATTAATAATTATTTGTGATATATGAGGGAGAGAAAACAAATGGCAAATATAAATAGAAATATAGTAAATTATAGAAATATAAAGATAGTTAACGATAAAAAATAGTAAAACCTACTCGAATCGAGACTAATAATGGTGCACAAAAAACTGAATGATAACTAGAAGAGAAAAAAGGTTTAGTAACAGTACAACATACACTACTGATGGTACGCTAACTTATCTCTCCTAAGTAGAAGAATTAGATGGGTCTACATTAACGCGTGCCTCGGCACAATAATTCAGCATATCATACAAGTCCTATCATAACACAAATATGTCGGTAATCTAATATCATTACAACTATTGATTATGCACCATTGAGGTATACAAATTGTCTATTCCATGAGCTTTAGAACTAATTATGAATGGGAAGGAGTTGCACGTAGCTACTGCTGACATAACTAACGATCGCTCATCTTTAAGGTTAATTATTATCAGGAATAAATTTTATCTTAGGTGAGTAAATGTAATAGATGATAGATAATACTTTATAACACTCTTCTTATATCACAATTGAGATAATAAAAAACTGTTCCAGAATCAAAAACAGTTCCTGTACAGTTGTTAGTGGTTCCTGGTTTTCCTGTTTCCCATACAGAATAAATTCTGTGCTACAATATCTGAAAAAGCATTCACACAACTCATCACTTTAAGCCGTCTATAACAACAGTCAATACTGTTTTGTAGTCAAAGGCAAGGCATCACGGAAGGACTGTCGTATTTGTTAGGGACCATTCAATATAGCCCACAGCTTTTATAGCTAGTGTGTCACTACAGACCACAGGAATAACGATTTGAGTATTAATAATAGACAGGAAAGCATTTACACGAATACTCAATTCAAAGGAGACATTACAAAAAAATATAAACAATTATTTCATCAAACCAAGTTTTTAAGTTTATAGTTGGATGAGAGTAAATCCCCACAATGACACTACCGTATCTCTCTACATAACTCTGGTACCACCCCCCGCCCTCCGCGCACAACCCGCTACAGCACACTCGCTTCCTCCCAACTCCACCCCTGGCCACCTCCAAAGCCCCTTCCTCGGTCGCGGCCCACCTCTATATTATTTGGCTTCTAAGTGATACCTTTATATGCCGCACAGGTATAGTCCCATAAGCAACAAGGAAGCAGTGATATATTTGGTGAAACCTTATTACTTGCTGACAGTACTAGAATAATAGCGAAAATGATTTATGACCATTTTGAGTGTCAATCTGCATATTTAACCATCCATGTACATATGAATATTCGTAGCCTCTCTTCACAAATATATGTCATTGAATTTTTTGCATACTCCTGTACTCTTCATCCGATACATTAGAGTACCATAAAAGTAACTATCATAGGAACCAGGTAAAATACGAAAGCATAACCCTTTGTTGCCAGTTGGTGTAACAAACCACACTTTAAAACTGCCTCTAATAGGAAAGTGTCAATAAACAGTCGCCCAATTAAATACACACTACATCGTATGACTGAAGAGTTCCATACGCGAGTAAGTAAGGATATACCTGCAAATTTCACTGCAATAACATCAAGGTTACCTACATCTGACTGGACTAGAGCCTCCTCAGCTCTGCTTCTCTAGTTAAGAATAAAAAATGTTATACTTCACTATGTGCCAATGGTCCAATAGTCATTTTTCATAGAAACCTCAACGCCTATACAAGATAAGGACAAACATTCGAGCAAATACATATCACTTCTATCACATATCAAGATCTAGTATACAGAATTACAACACCTGGGGAACAATGAATTGACCCATCCGACATAGGTTATATTCAGATGAGATGATTAGTAAACATCATACCAGGTCATATCGGAACAATCTCACATAAAGATGTAGACGTACTAAAGTTACATAACATAAAAAATGGGGGGCTTATTACCATAGAAAATCGATACCACGGCAAGTAAAACTTTTATGCTATACTGTAAAGATACTATGGGAATTAGGTAAGTCCATACAGCCTAACGACAGATGGCGCAAACACCCAACGAAACAAAAAAAAAATAACATTAAAAAAATTATTATTATTATTTATTATTATGTCTATTTTTTTTTAGGAGGATTGAAAAACACCCCCAAAAAAATTTTAACATACCCCACTATAGGGAAATATATAGTCAAAAATAAGGGTATCCATGGATTTGCACGACAAAACAGGAGAAAATAGATGTGATACAATAGTCTAAATCAGAGAATATTATATGGGAATCAGATCAACGTCACGAATTCTCATATTTAATATCTACATACTAAAGTCCTATAACAATGTAATGTATTAAGTTGGATCACATCTTTTTTTGTTGACTGAAATATAAGTTGGTAAAGTTTTCATATTAATCTATCTATCACACTAAATGAATGAACCAGAAATATTGAAATTAGGAGAAAATAACTTATTTCGGATAATTTATAAATACTAATCTCTGACAAAAGCGAAAGTGATTCAAACATATAATCTCGGACTCCGAATTTTTTCCGGTTATATAGTAGACTGGTTCAACCAGCTTAATTAACTATTAGCACGAATATTCTTCGGTATTCGGCCGAATAAAACGAAACTTTTTATATATATAACTATGACAACCCAACTATATTATATATATATACTCAAACTAATACAATAATAATAAAAAACCAGTAATTAAAATTAAATTTAAACCATATAGTCAGACAGGGTAAAAAAGAACAAAAATATAATACAATATATATATATGAATAAATGCAACATAAATACATAATTAATAATTTTAAATAAATATTATTTAAAGTATTAACTATTAAACCTAAATCACACTAATTAATGAAAAATAGAATATATTAATATTTCAATTTTTATACAAATCCTAAATAATATATAATATACTAATTCAACTTAAAATACATAATTTATAAATCAAATCATATAATAAAACAGGTACCATCCTGCATATACAACCCATAATAATATAATAACAATGAACTAATACAAAAATAATAAAATTAACTTATGATAACAAATATCAACGATCTAAATTAATAAAGTTATATTAGTAAGATATATCAAATAAATATATATTATATTATATAAAATAACAATTAATATACATAAGTACTACATAAGATATTCTACATATAAAGATATCATAGAAATATGAAGGCATAAACATAACAAAAATATATCAAATATATATAAATATAAATCTGAGAAAAAATAATCTATAATTTATAGTAATAATACAAATATAATAATAAAAATCATAATATACATTATATTACATAAAAAAAAAACAAAATCCAAATAAAGAAACAATAACTCTACATACATAAAAGATAAAAATATTAAAATATGTATCAAGTGTCTATCTATTCTAGCGATTATCAAAATGCGAATATAAAGAACACATTTTATTTTAAAAGGACTAATGGGGATAATTATAATTTTTCTCACCTAAATTTTGCAATAAAAACTTTAACTTTTAAAACATCTTTGAAAGTAAATAGTAAATACTATTTTAAAACTATTAGTATTATCTTCACGACTTTCAAAGGTGATATTACTATTTTCAAACAGTATTTATCTTAATAAACTTTAAGAAATTTTGAAATTTTATTAATACAATTTATTAAAGGCTTTGTGAAGTTAGTTTAGAAGGAGGTAAAGGAAACCTGGAATGAAGATAGATGTAGAGAAGAATTTTTTGGGTAATTTAGAGAAAGACTGGGTAATTCATGTGATAGTGAAATTAGGTTATTCAGTGTTAAAGGAAAAACTGGGTGACTCTTAGAAAAAAATAAAACTGGGGATTCATTGGATAAATTCACTAAACAGAAACACTTGTTGATTCATATGACAACGTAAAATTTGATGATTCATTTTATGAAAGTAGAATAAGGTGATTCATGGGATAACAAAACAAAAAAATTCATTGTTTAACGTATTAACGTAAAAGAAAATCTTTAAATGGTTGATTCACTACAAGAACAGATCCTACCTCTGAACATGATGCAAAACTGGGTAACTAATTACTCAAATTCTTGGAAATTCATAAGACAAATAGAACTGGTGGACGTCACGGAAAAAATTAATGTAAGGTATGGGGGAAAAAATTCATGGTGATACATGGGGCAAAGTAAAACTTGATAATTTATAGGAATATAATAATAAAACCAGATTAATAATTATCATTCAATATTTAAATTAATTAATTAATATTCCTTCGTATTTAAATAATTAATTAACTAAATTGAATATAAAATTTGACTGATTATAAAGTAATAACCAAATTAATGTTTATTTTTTAAATTACCTTATTTAAAATCCCTCTTTGGCTTTGTCTTAATCTGCATTTGGAGATAAGTTTTGAAAAATTATAATTAACCCACATACTATCAAGAACCAACAAATATGTGCTAAAGCAGCGAAACGAAACCGATTTTATACCTCTAAAAATAATTACATCCAATCAACTTCTAATCGTTATATCCATTGTAATAGGCAAATAGCTTGAGTCATCAATAAAATTAGTATATATGATAACAGATGGAGAGTTAATAATTATTAAATAATATATAAGTTACTATTAGTTTACATATATAAATTACACTATAAAATTTCGTAATCATAATCACAAAGCTAAGAAAACAAATCAATATAATAAGATATATTTTTAAAGCATAATATTATTATATGATATATATTTAAATAATAATTAGTAATAGTTGAGTAGAATATATACGTTATTCTAATTACAAACCAAAGATTCTTGAAAAAGAGTATATTATAATGAATAAGGAAAATGTGATCAAAAGGCGGAACGAATATACTAGAGCAGATTATCTAAAAATAAATGCAACTACCAATTACCCTCTAAAGTCTGGCAATGACTATATCTATTAAAAAAAATAGAAATAAATCGTCCTCTAAAGTAGCATTCTTAGAATACTTATTAACGTCACTACATATATATACCTCATGAAAGATTCACGTACTTTGTTTATATATGCGTATAATATGACCTAAGCTGTATTATTTTTTACCTTAATATATAGGTATACCTAACTATAAATCATCCCTACCTGTAATTAAAAATTTAAACCCTTGTAGACTATTAATATAAAGTTACTTAATTCTAAATACAGCAAATTTTTGTTGCTACTCCACCAACACTTTTAAATTATTCTCACTAGCACTATTTCTAAAAAATAATAAAATATTATCAATATATATAATCCAACATATAGAATTATTATTTCATAAAAATTACATAATTTATTAATTAAATAACACGTAGATTATATAGAAGGTAATGAGTATATAGATACACAGATATACCGAGGACTGAGATAGTCTAAATAGGAATGAGACACGAAAACGAAAGATGGAAAAGGGATAGCCCTCACGGCCACAAATACTGACACGGACGAGAACTGATTTGGTTTGTTGGACAGAAAAATCCTTGTAATTAAGCCAAGAGGATGATGTAGCAGTATAGGCGATATAACTAGATATAGGTATAGCAAAGATATATTCTATATTTCATAACTCTTATATAATTACGAGAGAACATATATCTATTATAATAATGATAAACCTGTACAACATGGCACACATTATAAAAGTGAAATTTGTAGTATACTTTTCATTATCAATTATCTGAGATAACGCCAACGCGAGATGATATAAAGCAGAATTGCTCAGAGGGAGGAAATGATACAATTATTTAAAAAGAAGCAACGAGGTGGGAAATAAATGGAGAAGATATGTTTGATACTACGCAACTGTTATGAGACAGTCCTTGGTGACGATGTTGGATGGTGAAAGCAGTCTGGACAAGTCGAGTCGGAAAGTATGAAATTGAGGTATACAAGAGTTATGTGGATGAAATAGGGAACCCAGGATGATTGCAGAAAGGTAGAGGTAGAGAAGTGAAATGATTAGTGATAATGGTTAGGAAGTGAGCTGGTGCTTATTTAATCCGCTTTAGGTGCGCTGTAGAGAGAGGGACAAGTCTTGAATTGGTATCGTAATGTTTACAGATAGATAATCCGTTGCGAACTTGTGATGTTATAGAATGTCAGTATCGATAACGTAGCTTAACAAACTATTGTGTTGGCAAATACTGAATAAGCAAAGGACCTTATTAATAACAGTACGTGATTATAGGATAGACATATTGTTCAGAGATGACTGGATAATCGTCCAGAGAGTCGTGTGCTAGTGAGAGAAACAACCGATTAGAACGAGGAATAGCACAGAATACAGATAGATGACGTTTGTGTGTATGAAGAAAGTAGGCACAATGCAGAGGTAGAAATATTAATGGACAACTTTACTATACTGTGAGATGAGTTTTAGGTGCGAGGTGGACGAGATGATTGAATTAAGTACGAATGCGGAATAAAGCACGGAATACATGTAGGTAGTGTTTAATGGAAAAGGCGAGGATCCGCCCGAAACTAGAAGAAAAATACGGTGAGATTGAGTCAGTAAATGCAAAGAAAATCTCTGGAGGAGAGACAATGGGATCTTGAACATGCACGGCCGAGTAAAAGATCGTAGCGCGAGTATAGTATGACTAAAACGGGATTTGTGAGCGGGAGAATGACTTATGCCAACGCCGGTGATCCAAAAATGTATGAATACCACTACCATGTACCTATATGAAGACAGCCATGGGAGGCTACCGTTCGCGGATACCGGAACGCTCGTATTGGAGGACTCTTATCTGAAACCTGCTTATCGCACACATCAGCTAATTTAGTTAATAGAGTGAGAGAGTAAGAATGTGCACTTATAATTTCGACTGCGTTCCCAATTTCTCTCACAAAACTTTTTGCCCTGATAGTCAATATTGTAAATCTACCATCACCAAACGCCCATAATAAACCTTCGACCCAACCACCCAGATGTGGAGAGAGAGGTATGGATATATAGATAAGTCTAAAAAATAGAATAAAAATCCTTTAAACGTAAATATATTCTAATAGTATCTCAATTACCTACACATTAACTGATACCGTAATAAGAATAGATAATTATTCAAAGTTATCTAATCTAATATATAGACTGAAGAAAATTTATAATATTATATATAACTTTTATATAATGTATTATTATATTAAACGGAAATAAAAATTATAATAAAGAAGGAGAGGAATATATATATATACTCTACACAAATACTATTCACCTACTGTTATTTAGATATCTCATCACTACTTCAAATAATACCATAAATCTCATTAATAAACCCTTTTAAACTCCATTTACCCACAAAGGGATCTTGGCAGTTATATAAAATTTACTGAACCACCTCTACAACATCGTTTTATAAATGCTATTCTTAAACTATTTATATAAATACTATATAATCTTCAAATCTTAACGTCTGAAGGCCGTGTGGATAAGAATGAATATTTATATCCCATTAAACTGACAAAATAAAAATCATATCTATGTTAATTATGAGCGATTAACTAGAGACAACAACGTACACAGCTGTGAAATCAATGCATAAACTAACATGCTCAAATAACTGCGTTCTCATTTAAAATTCAAAATAAGAGGCGAGGGGAGTAGAATTCTTTTGAGTTTTATTATACTGTGCTCACCACCGAAAAAAAGACAAAAATATTGTTAATATTCCATCTCAACTTATAGCAATCGAAAGCGTGTAAGTTGGCTAGTATCTAAAAAATCAACATGACTAAATAAAAATTTGAATTAGTATTAAAGATTTCCAATTGAAATTCATACCAGCGTATTAAATCTAATTTCTCTCTCTCTCCTCCTAAACTAGTAACCTATTACAGGAATTTTTTTTCTTTCGAACATTTACTCCTCCTCTTCTCTCTCTCTCTCTCACTCTCCTCTCGCCTCATCCTCGAGACTCTTGCTTATCTATCTCTCCATCCAAATCTACTTCTCCAGTCTGCTCCTTCCGATCTCTTCTCTCTAAAGCGGTCCATCTTCTTCACTAACATTTATAGTTATAACATATAAAACTAATATTGAATATAGTTGGTAGAGTATACTCATCATTATACCAAATATATGCATATATAGCAGTGGGAGGAGGCCGAATCACTCAGCATTCTCAACAACTGGAGCAACTAATCAGAACCTACACACTCCGGATCGTCCCAACCAATTCTGCGACACACTAACCATTTTCATCTAGTCTTCTCTCATATAATACACCCACCTTTGCTATCTATTGTTAATGACTCACAACATTGATAATCTCTTTACTTATCTTCGCTCCAACAGCCCATCCTGCCCTATGCGTTTTTTTTCTGCACTTTGATCGGGCTGATTGGTGGGCTTTGCGTCGCTTCTACGCTAATATAATTGGAATGACTGCTTTCACTCTGATGAAACGCTTCGGCTTCCTGCACTGGGGGAGCGATCCTCGTCCATTGGGCGGGCAGGTTCATGCCTTCTCCGAATCATGCTTTCTCTCCTCACAATCCATGATTCGATCGTGCTTGTCTCTGGCCATTCAAGGCTAGAGACAGCGCTTTTCGGGCAGTGGAAAATTCTCTTGCTCTACTCTCCGCCTAATTTCATTCAAGCTTAGCGACAAATCGGCTGCAGGATAACTCTTCAACGAGCAAAAGTGGGCTTTCATCAAACGAAAGTACGCTAACCTCCGTTCTCCTACTGAAAAAATCTTTCTGGCCTCTTGCCAAAACATCTCTAATCCTTCTGTAATATCTGCCTCTTCCTTCTCTAATTCGATCGATGCATCTGTTGCTAACTATAACTCACTGAAAAGGCCAAATTCTTCAGCCTCCTATTTCCTCTACACTCAACCTCGGAACATTCTGAATCCTCCTCCTCCACTTTCTCCCCTCGGTGTCCTGATGCTTTCGCTTTGATTACAGTTTGATCGGGTGCATGGACCCTTGAAATCTATGTTAGGAAGCCGGGTGGCCAGGATGGCATTCTCTCCGAGTTTGAGGGAGTAGCTTCCGAGCTATACCCTCCCTCCCCTCGTTCACTATATTCCTCTAGGTCTCAATACCTAACACGTCCGCTCAGTTGGAAGCACCACATGTCCAACTATTCGAAAAAAAGCGAACCCACTCTGATCTCCTCTACTAACAACCCTAATAGCTCTCACTTATCAATCTAAGATCTTTGAAAACCTACTCAACCTCTCACTTCTTAACCATCTGGAATCTTATCTCATCTTCCGATCGCCAAGACGCGCTTTCGGCGTTCGAGTCTACTGTGATCATACTGTCCTATTTCAAACCGAATTGTGGTTTCCCGCCCTAGCGAAACTTACGTGAACGACTTCGTGCTGGCGCTTGACACTATCCAAAGGCATTTGACCGGTATGGCACGCGTCACT
>JABUQX010055879.1:0-32500 GCA_015478945.1 Trachelipus rathkii
TACCAATAAACTTATATAATATAGATATCATCTAGTTAATAATAATAATAATTGAGATTTTTATGAAAAAGAAATGATGAAATATGAAAGTTAACTTTTCTGAGTTTGAAAAAAATATTAAAAAGAAGTGAGGAAAGTAACTCGTAAGCGAGAAATAGATAGTTCTAAGACAACATGGAATAAATGTAAAAAAGACTTCATCAGGAAGTAGAAGGTGAAATTTGCGAGAAACCAAATTCTTCTATCCGTTGCTGTTCTTAGTATGCTGAACTATTCGCGAGAGAGAGAACGGAGACAGGATACGCGAAACGGTTTCTGTTTGATATTATGCTGTTTCCTTTGTGAAACAAATAGTCACTTAATGATAAATAAACTATATTCGCGAAAATCCTGATTTTGCGTGGTTTGCTGTTTCGTTGTCGTACAGATATTCATATATATCGTTCAAAACATTGATATAGGATGGTATAGTGTTTGACGGTTTATTAGATGTTTACACGCAACATGCCTGCGTTGTGCAAACAGATTCTTCTTTATGTAAAAACAGAAACGCGTATAATGGTTTATTACACGTTTGCTCTTTAGCGTTCTGTTTGCGTATAACCAGATAATATTATGTAAAGCAGAAATCGTCGAAAAGCGTTTTCGCTGTTTTAGCTGTTTTTGTTGTGAGAGCAGAGTAATCGCTAAGTAAAACAGAATGCGAAACGGTTTGCTGTTTTAGGCTGTTTTGCTGTATACTATTAGAATTAAATTATCAAAAAATTCTGCTCCTTTTTCTAAATATATGTTTTATATTATAATAAAAGAAAAGGCAGCAGCAAAGATTGTTCTACAAATATAATCTCTCAGACATCCATATTTTTATAAATGAGTATAGGTAAGCAAGATATCTATCTATAAAATGCTAAATTATTAGAACATAATTTGAAATCGATTAAGATGATTATACTGACACTATCAAAAGGAAAGCTTCAAAGTCATCAGCAAATACTAAAGCTATATCATGCTAAAATTGACGCTGGCTTCTTCTGCCAAGTACCTTCATTACAAGCTAGATAATTCTGATATAGCTTTATTTAAAGTTAGGAAACCATTAATTGATTATGAAGTATTATGAAAGGAATAATTGTTGTTAAATTCTTAATTTCACTACCATCAATTAACCATTAATAATATGAAAAGTTCACATAATTTTACAATTTATCCAAGGAAAACAATATATGGGTACTGAAGCTATGGAAATATATAACTTTATGAAACATCTGAAGAGATCACTTCTGTAACTGCTTAGAAGGATACTCTGAGCCTCAGATGGTATAAAGTAAAAAACTCATTAGGTACTAATATATACATGAAAATTAATTTATAATAAAATATTATAATTAAAAAATGTTATAAGACGTTAAAAAGGTCTCAGTAAGTAAAATATCGATTCAATTACAGAAAACTAATTTGTATATAAAAAAATCATATCCATAAAGATTTTTCAACCCTTTACCTTGAAATGATGATAACGTATATGAACGAGTATAATTTCTTCCAGACTCGAATCGGTCAAAAAAATTAAGCAATGCGGTAAATAAAAAATCTTGTGTAATCATTTAGAACTAATCCAAAAAGAAAAGGTAACATTCTCTGTCTTATCTTACTCACATTCTAAGAGTTTAAAAAGTAAACCATTATAAGACTAACAATAATATATTATATCAAAAAACGAAATACTATGAGTTAAATAAAAAAATTTTCTATTAGCAAATTACATTGCGCATGATATGCTTGTTAACAAATTTTTTGATAATCATTATCGACTCTGCAAGTAACAGATTGCGTTCTCTTGCTCGGGGGAGTCTAATGCTCAAGATTCCCATAAACCTTCATTACAGAAATAAGGAGTGCAGCAATGATTACACTATGAGAAGATAGGATCATTTTTTTATATGCCATCACTCTCCCTCGGGCGAGAAAAATATTGAGCGCCTGATTGATTATATTTAAAAATTTTTTAAGAATATAAAAAATAGCGTTAATAAACCGTTAGAATTAATAAAAATACCTTCATATAAATACTGTTGAAAAACGTAAGATTCATACATTTAAAGAGGAATTTACATAAATGGATATAATCTCTCAAACGAGAGTGCATATGAAGGAAATAATCGATGGGTTTATGACTTGTGACTTTATAAAGATAGGTTTATGAACTCATTGACATGTCGGTTCTCTATGTATTGTTATATGAATTTCTGTCTAGCTTATTTCGATTCATTCGGTTGTTGTAACGCTTCATCGACTGAATTTGTGAAATTATAGTGAAGTGATATTATTTAATCAAACATATCAAATAACAAAAATTTAATGATGTAGTTTGTGGTCCTTTATGTCTAACCAGCTTTCTACATTATTAAGTTAACAGTAATAAAATATAAATTTTTCATTTCTATTTTTGAGCTCTTCATGAACATATTTCCTTATTACATAAATGAGCCGCGTATAACATATAGTGTGAGTTGGCTCACGCTTTTAATGGGAGTGCAGTCGAGCTTGATAGCAAAAACCACAGAGGAGACCTCAAAGAAGAGGTATTTCTAATATTTAAACAACGTATAAAGGATAATACTTGAATATCACTGAGAAGATAAAAGGCTAGCATAATGTAGGCATTCTTGAAGCAGAAAGTACTGCTATAAATACATAAAAAATTTATACATGCATGAGAGTTCCACATAAGTGTATGACGAACACTAAGTATTGTTGAATTTCCAATTTAACCATAAAACGATTCAAATGAAGTTTAATATCGTTAGCAAATGAAGTGTGATAACTATTTATTATATACAATACCTAATTCCCGTTGAAGAAACTGGGAATAAATCAATAACGGGATTAAAATGTGAAGCTGATCATGTTAAATATTTTTTATTAAAAGAAATTAATAATCTCAACTCGTTGATTATATCAATAATACACGTTTTGTTTAAATAGATGGTTTAGAGAGAAAGCGTTTTAAACACGCTATTAACTCCAGTATTAACATGCTCGTTAAAAGCACCTTCACGCGTAGAAGGATAAACTGACAGAGTAAAAAAAGATACAAGTTCCTCTAACGAATACTATAAATTTTTACAAACTACTTTCACAAATTAAGTATTGAGGAAGTTCTCAATCTATTAGGTATGTGAAAGGTAGAGTGCTTTCTATTTGAGAAACTGTTTTATGTTATTATTGCTCTATGAAGGATTCATTGAAACAACTATATAAACCTAGCAAAAATATAAAATTAACACATTCAGTAAAAACTTAATTAATGGAAATGAATGTCCCTTAGCTTTAGACAAATATCAAGATGAATCTATTTGAACCAAATCAAAATAAATAATCTCATCTGATAGAAGGAGAATGTATTAGATTCAAGCATATCGTTGAATACTACAAATTAATTATATTAAAATAGCAACGCAGTTTCAAGTTTTTGTAGGGCATAACTTTATATAATAAAAATATTAATGTTTTATAAACATAATATTTTTTTTATTTAAATAGTAGATAAAGCCAATTGAAATAAAATAATTGTAATGACAACTCAAGGAATGTAGGCGTTTAAGTTATTTTTTGAAATATTTGAAGAAAATTGGTATCGATGAATATAATTAATTTTTAACTGGAGAATGTATTGGCAGAAATATCTAAGAAATATTATTGTATATATAATACCAATCATAATATAAATATTCGCAACTACATCTAAAACTTCTGTCTTATTTAATTAAAGAAATTTTATGAAGTATAGTTAAACTTAGGAAAATATCATCAGCGAGAGAGGAGATGGTCCCGCTACAAGAAATTAAAAAGAAACGTATGAATAAGATGAAAAATTACATATGATATTTCGCCTAAAAAATCAGTGATTCTTTTGAACTGAAATTTCAAATTAAAATTTTTAATGAGAAATAGATATTAAAAAGAATGCTATTATTTTAGGTTGGAAACAATCATGATGGGTAGAGAATGCACATAATAGATCAATATTTTTGGTTGTGGGAATATCTATAACAAATTTTAATACTTCAGTATTAAGAAGCAAACCACTATTGTTATGTAAAATGAATTGTATAAATGATACAAGTATTCCATTTATAATGAGAGCTCAAAACAACCCCATTTGCTATATTTTACATTTATATTTGCGCGATAGCCCCTTTTAATTTCTTTTAAAAGAGTAAATATTGGTTGTAAAACAACTGATAATCATGAGATGCCGAGAGAGCGAACTCACTTTCTCTAAGAGCCTTTTAACGGTCTTGATGACGTCTTGCTACAAAATTAAATTCATAAAGAGATATATGGAGTCCAATATTATGTTATCATAATCTTTCTTTATTACAACATGGTTATATATTATATTTTTTTTAATATAAATCTGCTTCCATTATAGACCACTCATTGGATTAGCATCCTTTTTCTTGAAGGAAGCAAATGGAAAAGTTGATTAATATTATAATCTACATTAATCCTCACACAAATTTCTCAGATTTTCTTTTAAGTTTCATATTTCCAATTTCAAGATACATTCAAAAATTTTAAATTATATATCTCAATTAATAGACATTTATTAGTAGTATATAATATATATATATATAGAGTACTAGTATATAACTTATATATATATTATATGGGTAGGGAGTATTACTATTTTTATATATAATATAAGTATTTAGTTATATAGAGGTATACATAGTTTAAAAACAAATTAATATGTTCATTTGTGCTTTTAGGTTAACATTTCATCACATTTATAACCTAAACTATAAAATTTTCTGTTTGGTTTATCCTTCCATATATTTGCCCTAACCTTGACGATTTTAAAACAAGAACGAATCTGGATCTTTACAAAGTATTGTTCCTCTTTGCATGACGATTAAAAATATATGCTTCCTATTAAAAGTCAATTGGAATTCTTGTATCACGAAGAGAGAGATTGTTTTATCAATTTCCTACAACAGTAAGTAAACTTTATAATTTAAAACATATATTTAAAGGCAAATATATTAAACTGTTTTTATTTATATATATGTTAATAAATAGACAATAAAAATTAAAACGCTAAAAGACTGAAAATAATAACTTTATGAAAAAAACAATTTTAACAAACATTTTATTTTCGAATTAGCAGTTTATATTTAATTCCGAGATTTTAATTGAAATTCTGACAAAATTATATTCTGACAAAATATTAAAAGCCGGAAAGTCATATATATATTTAGTTAACTATATATTAATATATAGTATATTAATATAATAATCTATATACTATATATAATATATATAATATGAAATATAAAATATATATATTATATATAATATTAAATATATATATATATATATATATATATATATTTATTATATATTAAATGATATCGGTTTTTATTAGTCTTATGACGTGTTTATTAATTCTGCAATATTAAATATATATATTATATATATATATAATAATTAATATATATTAATATATATATATATATTATATAATATTATTATAAAAACATGTTATAAATATATATATAATATTATTATATCATATTTTAAAATTAATATAGTATTAACTATATTAATTAATTAATATTTGATAATTAAGTATATTATTAGTAATTATATATATATTAAAAATATAGTACTTATATATATAATTGTATTATATATATATTCATAAGAATAATGCAGATATATACCAATACATATTTTATATATATCATATATCATAGAGTAACTTATTTCCTCATAAATGAGTATATAATCTTAGTAATATAATATATATATATATATATATATTATATATATATATATTAAATACATAATTATATAAGATATATATATTACATATGAATTTATTAATTCACTAGAGAGAGTAATTTATAATCGAATACTCATACAAACATAAAATTATATTCAGAAGTTTTTAATTAATTTAGTAACATCATAATAAAATATAAATTTTATATATAATATAAGATATGTTTTATTTTACTCTATACGAAAAGATATAAAATAATTATATTATCATCACACCAACACATATATATAATTAATCTATATATATATACTATATATATAATATATATATATATAGTATAATATAAAATATATATATATTTAATATATATATATATATATATTATATTATATTAATAATTATATATTATATATAAATATATATAATATAATATAATATTAATATATATAATATATATATATATATATATATAAATTATAAATATATCAATATATCATATATATATATATATATAATATATATAATATATATATATATATATATTATATAATATACTATATATATTATATTATAATGAATAATATTAATATATATATATATATATATATTAGATATAGTGTAATATTTTATATATATATATATATATATATAAATATATATATACTTTATATATAAATATATTATAAATGTATATAATATACTATTATATATATTATAATATATTATATATATTATATATATGTAGTATAATTATATAATACTATTATATATATAATATATAGATATGTAAGATATATATATATAATATATATATATATCAATACACCTCTATATATATAGGTTAAGTTTATAAAAAAAGTAAAAAAAAATTATTCAGATCATATTCGAAATTATAAACACTACTAGAATTACTCAAAATGATCTTTAAAAACAATTAGATAGCACATAATTTCTATCCCAAGTCATATACTAATTACTGATTTCACTCTAAAATATAAAATCAAATGACAGAAAATTTGGAAATATCTTATTAAATTATATTCTAATATCACACTGAACATTAAATTTTAGACCCAAATAACCTGATCTGGTATCTAGGATGATTATATGGTCGATTAAAGGGTGTTTAATAAGAGCATATCAAAGGGAAGATGATATTGGAATTGTCGCTCTGGTCCAGGGAAAATGTGAAAAGACTTTTCTGGGTTTGAAATATTGATATGCAATAAAATTATTATAAGTTATATATATATTAAAAAACAAATTATAGAGAGAATAATAATGATAAATATAAATGAACATATAATTTAATATAATAATAAAAAAAATATAAAAAAAAAATATTAATTTATATTAAGAAAATAAATAAATTTAATAATTTAATCTGTAATAGGAGTAATTTAACCAATTAAGTAAAACCTATACATGAGAGCTTAGAAAAAGGATAAGTATATACATATTATATTATATTATTAGTATATAGGGGGAAAAAATAATTTACCAGCTTTGCTAATTGTTTAGCGATAATAGGAAAATATATTAGTATTAGGTATTATTATATAATAAAAAAAATAATAACATAAATAAATTTATATATATTATTTTGAGTTAAAATTATAGTATCACAGTAGTGTGCTCTAGGAAATTCTAACACTGATAGGGCTGAAAAAAATTGGTTTAAAAAGACATTATGATTAAAGGTACAATATTAACTTGGGGACGCCCCGTCACATTTCCAGTTTCTTTGGGGTGTTTGAGAATATATATATACGACCTTTACTATATTTATTTAGCTTTATATATATTACTTATATATATACAAGAGAATTTATAATATAAATAAAATATAGCTATATTATATATTTAAATTATATTTATATGGTAATATATAAATAAATACTATAATAAATAATATATATATTGCTAATATTATATATGAATATATTATATTAGAAATGTAAATTAAAAGTTCCTTAAACAATAGATAAATAGATATTAAATACCTATATAATTATATGTGGTATATAATTAATAATATACCTATATATATATATATATATATTATAAAATAATATAATATATATATAGCTATATAAAACGATATACATTAGGTCAAAAAGCGTATAAGTCTAGGGGGTCTCTTATCATAGGTATACCATATCACTTATCTATACGTACTAGAATACCTTATCGGAGGTAATTTATAAGATAGACCTATATAATTAACTAATTACTATCCTCACATCTCACCTCGGACGGGGGGAGGAGGGAGAGTACTATCTACCATATCGTATACGTGAATAAGTACCTACATGCAGAGGCATTATTTAAAAAAAATCTTACGCTATTTGGCAATTATAACGGAACTGAACAAGTAGAGTGATATCTCTATTCTGCATCAGTACCAGAAGTCTGAATAAGGCCTGCCTCATTTGTTGTAATTTTTTTGTGATCAAGATTCCACGCAAGTGAGCTCGATCTTGGTGTCACTCATGCAGCGAGGATAAGTGAGGCTAAACATTTCAAGCCTCATTGCTCTTTTCGCTCTTGGCTTATAGAAAAAATTTACTGGAATCAGAAACAACAGAAAAAAACGTACCTGTTGTAAACTATTCTACGAGATCCCTCAGCTTTCATTGATAGCACAAACATGCCTGTCATTATAAATAATTGAAAATAGCGGGGCAGATCCCTTTGAGCCGCGTGGAGTGACTGTAACTACGTCCACGGTATAGTATATATAGAATAAAATAAATACACGCCTTATTATCTATATCTATATCTATAATTATATATACCCATGGTTTATAATATTATTTATCACACACATTACCCCGGATTATCCCGTAAGCTTTATTTACTACTAGGATTATAAATGAGTACATCACCCTACTATATATAATAATAATTGATAGTCACAGATATATTTATGTTAATGAATTAATACCTATTTACCAAATATAATATAATTATAATTATATATAAATATATATATATAATCTAATATTATATAGTATGTATTATTAATTGTATTTAAGCATCAGCGTATATAATCTATACCTACCTTCCGCATATACATAAAAGAAAAAGCTTAAAAGATTTTAACAATATATGATCTGTTTTATGTATACACAATATTTATATATTATAATATTTGTTTTTTTTTTTTTTGTTTTTTTTTTTTTTACATTTTCCGAACCTAAATTTTACAGTTAATACCAAAAATGTTTTTTCATTATTGACATGTAGGTTTAAAGACATTTTTTTTTTTTTTTTTTTTTTTTTTTTTTTTTTTTTTTTTTTTTTTTTTTTTTTTTTTTTTTTACAGTTTCCTCGGTAAATTTTGCCAGGATCCAGCATGTATTCCTGTTTCCGGTATGCTGTAAAGTAGTTTTTGAAGATAATGATTGGTGGGCCTCTTTCTAGAGGCTGGCCTAAGATTATATATATATCATATTATATATTATATATATATTATATATATACTATATATATTATATATATATATATAATGATAGTAATATATAATTTAATATAATCCCAAAGTGTAATCCCAAATTGGTAATCTATTTACTATTACTACGTTTATTAAAAAACTTTTATTTCCAAATAAACCAGGGAAAGGTGATTTACCCAGGCTATCAAAGTTATTTAAACTAACCCTCCGAGAACTTAGGACCACTGAAAGGTTAATCGAGAAGGGAACGGGCAGAAGGAGGGAAGGGGTAGAGAAAGGAAATGAAGATGAAGAAGAGAGGAGGGAGGAAAGGAGGAAGGGATCAAGGTAACTATTGTGTAAGGAAAATAAAAGCAGAAATATTGAAGAAAAGCTGTAAAAATGGAAATGGAGAAATAATTATTAATAAATAGAAATTCGGAAAAAATGGAAATAAAAGAAATAGAATGAATGATAAACAATAAAAACCCCTATAACGTGCTATAATATATAATATATATAATAATATATAATATATATAATATATATATATTATATTATAATAGATTATATATGCTATAATATTCTATATCATATATATATATATATATGATATAAAACTATACCCTAGGTAAAATGGGGGTTAATATTTGTATGATACGAGAATATTATAAATATATACATTATAATATTTATTATGAGGTATGATAGTATAGTTAGAGTATTATAATATATTAATTTTTAATAAGAACTTAACAATAATTTTAAAAAAATAAAAATTAATATATATATATAGATGTAAATATACTATTATATATTATAGTATGCATTGATAGACAATAAAAAAACATAATTAAAATTAGATACGTAAAATATAAGGGATACCCTATATATAATAGATAGGTCACCCTCCAGTGGATAGGAGTATTTTATATATATAATAGTGTAACAGCTTATACCGTCCATTCACTCCCTATTAACACATGCATAATATCTTACTATACTAATCAATTTATATTCGGAGTTTGTTAGGTACATTATTATATATTATAGTATATATATAATTAATTATATATTTATCGTAATAATTCTGCTAAAATAATAATATATATATACGGTACAAGTTATTATTGGAGGATATATAATCTACTATAATGCATATCTTAATGTGGGAATATATGTTTTGAATATAGCCTTACTATTATATTATTACTTATATTATTCCACTATACCCCATAAGTTAATTATTATCTATAAATTATTATACTATAGATAAAAATTATTATATGATATATATTTATAATTATCGATCACCTTATTTATCATATAGAATACTAATACATCATATCTATTACATATTAATAGTTATTATCACAGTTATTTAGCCTAATATTATATTAATATTTATATTTAATTCTATTTATAATTATTCTTTTTAAAAGTAATATAACTGAAGTTAAATTCATCGCCTACCTAACTCAAATATATAATATAATATAATATAAATTATTATTAGATATTTAACGCTTTATTATATGATAAAATATAACTATTATTATTATTTATAAACAATATACAATGGCAATTGCACGAGGGGATGGTACTGTGGGTGCCTACAAGGAACTAGCTATGCTCTCTTGGAAAGAAGGCGGGCGAATGTTTAATAATGAGAGTATAGCGCAAATCTGCTTAGAATACCTGAGTATCAGAGAAGCTTTCGAACTCGAGATAAAAAGGAGTGCCGCGCGACTCTATGGGGAAGGTGGTGAGCGAACACTTTGAAACATCTTCATGAACATTGGCAGCAATGAAAGAGTGATAGGAGTTGTCGAGTCTGTGAGGTGTGCACATAATGGATAGCCGATATTTGGAGGTAGATGAGTCATTGTAAGGAGAAGTTATACGGTAAGGTGAAAAGTTGAAGAATGTGAATCTGCAGGTATAGATGAAATTGCTGGTGACAAGCATAAAGCGAGGCGCGAGATGGTGACTGATTGGATTCGAGGTATAGTTTGTAACAGAAAGGCATTTATTTATTGGTGTTATATTCCGTGGGATTGGAGATGACTAGTCACAGAGAGGTTACCTTATACAAATCGGTAAGCCGGGATATTAACGTAAATAGTACGTAATTATACGAGCACAGTAGTTAATTGAGAAGTTGTAGGAAGCATTTTCTTGGTATCTCTAGTCGAAAAGAGTGGGTGATCAGCTTGCAGGACACGCGCATCTGGTGAAAGAACCAGAGATGTATTGAAGAGTGGTTAGATGTTGGAGATCCAAATCTTTTCGCGAAGAACGAGAGGAGAAAACAAATGACTCGAAAAGAGGGAAGAAGAAAATAAATTGTATCACGCGTTTTTTAAGAGAGTGTGCAATCGGATATGAGAAAGCGACTTAATAGGTAATGCTTCTATCGGTTAAGTGTGTAAGTGATATATGGATCTGTTGGGTGTAAGGGAATTCTGAAGTGAAATCAAACTCCGTATGTTATGGCGTTGTCGTCAAAAAAATATAATAAGGGTCTGAGAAGGATTATTGACTATATTTAAAGGGCGGATGAGAACAAGGGACTGTGTACTAGCTCCATACGGCCAATATCAAGCAATGGTATCATTGGAAGGGTTATCGAAAAAGATAATATTGCAATGTGAGAGTACAGGAATTTGTTCTAGTAATGAGAGAATGGAAGAAGAAGGAATAAGGTGCGAACCGTTTATAGATGCGGAGATTTGGTTTTCGGTGGCAAATCGAAGAGAGTTTTGAGAGGATTGGTAAAGAGATTTTGGCAGGGCTTGTAAAGAAGAAGGGTTTGAAAGTGAAACTGGATAACGATAAAGTTATGGATGTGAAGTGAGACCAGTCTCGTGTGAGAGGTTAATTTTAGATGGTGAGCAGCTGGTCCAAGTGTCTGAGGTTTAAATATTTAGGATGTAATTTGATGAAAGGGAATGGATGATGCGGATGTAGTAGAAAGTTTTGAATAGCAGGAAGGTGCTGGTCAATTAAATCGTTTGGTGGAGTGCTAAAAGACAAAGTCTTTGAGTGCCCTACGGGTCTTTACATAGTGGTATTTGGTTTAGCTGTGTGATATTAATGTATAAATCTTCGGATTGGTCGCGGATATTGAGTCAGAATAAGATGGATATGAAATATAATAAAAGTAACAGAATTTTTTAATAGATTGGACAAACTTAAGGGGTGGGGGTGTTGGTATGAGAAGAATTGATTAAATGTGAAGGAAATCGCAAATTAGAGAGTTGGTGGTGCTCACAGAAAGGGGAGAGAGTGAGCTGAGTAAAGAAAGTATATGTATCGAAGAATGTTTCGGCCAGGTGAAGAGGAGCTGTATAAGATCCAGTTGGCAATCGTGATTAGAGGATATCAAGCCTAGGAAATTCCCAAGCGGGCACTTGGAAGCAGGAACGAATAAATTGGATTCGGCGAGTTAGAAAGGAAAGGCCTAGAGGAGAGAAATGTGAGAGAGCATGAGGCTACACATAGGAAAGGTGTCATTTATAAGGAATGATGAAGGTTGGAGAAGGGGTAGTTGATGAGCACCGCTGGCCACCAGGGAGAAACCCATTGTGGTGTCATTGACATGTTGCACAGTCCGTCGATGGCGACGACTGTGACAGTCACTCTAGTGCAGATTCACTGAACTGGGCGACCGAGTTCTCACTCAGAAGGTATCTACGCAAGGTGCGGTAGGCGAGCGTTGTGCTTGATCGATTTTGTCGATTATCTTCTTCTGCCTCGACTTGACTGCTCCAGTTGCATTGTTAGCACACTTACGGGCGCTCCACTGTATTTGGGGAGAACTAGAATCCTTATGATATATACGTAAATATTGCTATATTAATATATGATATTTATATACTGTATTGAGAGTATGGGGCGATAGGATATTAAAACTACCTATATATACATTCAACCTTATATATATAATCAGTATAAATAATATATATATTACTCATAATAATATAGCCTATTATATCTATATATAAAAGGTGGAGTCTTGAGTCTTCATATGCATATAATTGTATTCCTATTGGCACGTGTATTGTAGTGCGAGACATTTTCTCACGAAGAGCTTTAGCCAAAATAATTTGCATTCATTCAATCACAGATAAGGACAGGTAATTTTTAATATAATTATACATTTATAATAATAAAAAAATAGGCTTATTTACATAAGGTTCTAGAAAGTTTCAGGAAATTTAATCCCCTAAGCTTTTCCTCAACAGATCCCCCCCCCCTTCATCACACCTGATATATTATTAATATATATATATTATACCTTTCCTCCAATTTGTTCTCAAATTTATAAGTACCATATATTTAATAAATACATTAAGTAGCTATTGTAACATTACTCACACAGTACTATATTCAAATCTCAGGCATTTATGCATTTTGTATAACCAGAGAATCTGTTAAGATAATTATGAATTATAACTGACTTTCTTCTAAATCTAAAAGTGTTTCATCAATTTTACTCTAATAGTCATTATTTATAAACAATTACTTATATCGCACCAATAGCTGTGAACAGTGTATTTGTGCTATGATTCATATTATAGAAAACACTGACATAGTGATTGCCTAAACCAACTCAAATTATACATCATTTTGGGGTTCAAGCTATTAAGCTATTTATTCTTGATATTCGAACACACTTTTCTAGAATTAAATGACAACATATGAGTAATATATTCTAAACGTTCGCATAATGTATAAAAGAGTGTTTACGTGGGATCACGTGGAGGCACTTAAAGCAAATGAATAAAAAACGAATATCTTGTTTCCTTCTCGTTGGAAAACGTGTTTCCTAGAAAAGTTGTTGTAATACTTTTAAAATTCTATTGTTGTTGTTGTTGTTAGTTGTTGTTGTTTGTATGTTGTTGTATGTTGTTGTTGTTGTTGTTGTTGTTGTTTGTTGTTGTAGTTGTGTGATTGTTGTTGTTGTTTGTTTGTTGATTTAGTTTGTATAGTGTTGTTGTTATGTTCTTCCACTCTTTCTTATATGTTATATTTAGTTTAATGTTGTTTATTTCTGTCTTTGTTGTTGATGTTGCTGTTGTTATAGCTATTGATGTTGCATTTCATATTATTGTTGTTCATTATTATTGAGTTGTTGGTTCTTGTTATTGTTGTTCGCATTTTCTTAGTTGATCAGTGGTTGATAATAGTGTGTGGAGGATATTAGATTATTATAGTTGTTGTTGAGTTATTATTGTTGTTGGTGGTATTTGTATGTTTTTAGTGATGTTGTTGTTGTTATTGTTCGTTAGTTGTTCTTTTTTAGATTGTTGTCATAGCTTATATGTTATATGTCTCGATTGTGCTTATATTATATTCTTATTTTTTTTTTTAGACCCTATTTAGTATTTGTACTTCAGATGCTAAACCTTTGAAGATTGTCTCAAATATATATATTATGTTGAGATATCGTTCAGTATGCTCTTGTGACTTCTCTGCAATATTGAGTTATTTCACTACTTTAGTTTTTTTCTTTTCCTATTATTATATTAATAAAATATAATAAATAAAGGGAGATGAGAAAAATTTTAATAAAATAGAAAATCCATTTACATGGGTCATTATTGCCTATATTAAACTTACGCATCTTTAAATGTCAATTCACTTAAATTTTAGCTTAGTCAGTATGTAGAAAAGGTCACAATGTAATTTATAACTTTTTTAAATTGACAAATTGGTTATTTATGTTATTTGATACATATACAGGGTGTCCTTTAAAAATCAGGATGCACAGAAATGAATGAAATAATAATTAGATAAGTTAAGTGATATATATATAATAGTATATATATAATTAGTATATATATTAATATTAATATATATAACTAAATATCAGCAATATTATATAACGTAGTATATATATATATGTAATATATAGTATATATATATATATATTATGATATTATATATATATAATTATATAGTATATGATATATATATTTAGTATTAGCATTTAGGGACAGAGTAGTATATATAAATATATTACATATTAATTATGATATTATGTAATACCTTAATAATATATATATATTATATATATATTATATGATCATATATATGCTCACTCGTAATCACAGTATTATGTTTGAGTGAGTGAGTTAAATTTTTTCTGTGTTATGTATTGAAATATTTGGTCATTTAAATATTATCAAATCTTACTTGAAGCATTAATAGCTACACATTTATATATATGTTTTCACTATACATCATTATAGTAGTAAATTGTTGAGTATTTAACAGTCAGCTATTGATCAATTAATGAGTTGAAGTGATCAGCTCTTGTGAGTGTGAGATATAGAGAAAACTAATCACGACTGTGAGAAGTGAACTTACTATCACTGACTTATTACTTGCATTTGAGAATATATAGCAGAGAAGTAAAATATTTAGTGATCGAATAATGAGTGAGCTCACTACTTTTATACGTTAGACTGTGAGATGAAATCTCTCTTCTTCTCTCTCTCGTCTCATACTATTATAGTATATAGGGGTGAGTAATATACTCATATTAATGAGTATACGCTAATGGAGTTCCTCTCACCTCCTATACGTGAGTCGTGTGGTCGGACTACTCTATAAGGTATTCTTTCTTCTATCTACGCTCTAATGCATATTCCATATACAATAGTGAGTGCTGTTATAAATATCTTTGTGTGAGACGTGGCGTATATCTAGTAACTTTTCACTACTCTCTGTAATATACTCTGTATCGGTCTCCCTTCTGAAATTGCGCAATCCTCATCGTCACAGATCATCTTGATATGGTGGAGTATAGGGCTTTCGCAGTATCAAATCTCGTACTCTCTCTCTCTCTCTCTTCTCTCTCTCTCCGATATATATATATATATTTATATACTCACTTTGAATTTTTATAATCAATATATTATATACTTTCTTATATCTCTAGTTGGTCTCACGGTATATATATATATATATATATTAATGTGATGCACTTGAACTAATATATAGTATTCACTCTAATATAATACTATAGCATATACGCTTAAAAAAACTAAAGTAGTCTTGTCTTTCACTGTTATTTATAAAGGCAATAGCAAGAATGTGTAACTAAAAGCACCGTCTGATAAAGTGCAAAGGAAAATTTTATATCTACGCTCGTGAGCTTCTTTATACTCACTAAATTCAACCAAGGCCACAATGCTTCCGCTAGAGTGTGTGCTGTATTCGAGCACGAGCAGTCACGCTTTTTTAATGGGTTGCAAATTATATGCATTCACTTTAATATATCAATCGCATTTCTCTCCCCTTGTTCTCAGGTCACAAATTCAATTAACTGTTTCTCCCGTAGTAACTATGTAACTATTTTCATTCTCATTTGATAAATTTTCTGAAAAGACTAAGTATCAGAGACGTGAGAGTAGCATCAGCGATTATGAATATTCTGTGAATGATCGATCGTTTTCTACAATGTTAACTCGTTTTAAGTACTAGCAGCACGAGTATGGAGTCGTCTCTGAATATATATAGTTATATACAATATATGTATATTATATATATTATATATATATATATATAGTATTATATATTATATATATATATATATATTTATATACTACTAGGTTCAACTATATTATAGTATACTATATTATATATATATAACTTATATATATATATATATATATATATATATCTAATCTGATATTAAATCAGACAGATTAAAAAAAGTAATTAATGAATGAGAATGAATGATTAGTGAAAAGTGATTGATGGCGGTCAGAGTTTATTTAAATGCTCGTCAGATGAACTTAAGTTTCATAATAATTACTCATTAGAATAATTTGCAATTGGAATAATATACTTAATTATCTGAATAGACAATGTTAATTTGATCAATAAATCATTCGACACGTCCCTCCCGCTCACACCACACCTACAGCACACACACCACATATATATATATATATATATAGTCACTCAGACTGCCGGCTTATGCCCTAATATCTGACTCAAATAAAAAACGTCAGGCTTGTGAAGAGGAGCTGCAAAATATCAATCCCGAGCTTTCTCACCGGTTGAAGGCCTTGGAGGTGGGCCTCAAATAGGCCATTCTTCAAACCTTTTAATCAAAATTTTATAAATATCATTTAACAGTTCTATTAAGTTAAAGAGTAGCGGGGTATCACTTATAAAATGTGTCATTTCCACTCCTGCCCTCTCAACTGTATAACTTTTCTCATATGGTATTTCAGAGAATCGTAAGAGCTTTGTTCTCCATATCACATGTTGGGAAGTATTTGAGTTACATCATTACATGCACCACTCTCTCTCTCTCTCCTTAAATATGTCATACTAAGAACTTTTAGTACAGATCATAAGTGGTGATCTTACGAAGTGACAGCAAACATGAATTTAGCATATATGTTCAGCCAGCAGATGAAGAGAGGCAAGCTTATTTAATCTGCAGTTAAATTGAAGATAGTAGTGTTGCAATTCTAACAAATCACGGTCAACCTCACGCATCTTCTTAACATCTCTATATACCTTGTCTACCAAAGGATAGAGGAAGGAAGACAGGTGGAAATAATAGAGGTAGGTTGAGAAAGGGTAAATTACACTTAATGAAATATTAATTATTTTAAAGTTTGATTTTTATGTCTTGAAACACACACACACACTCTCACACAAGAAAATACATATACCTTAATGATTAGAATCTTGATCAGTAGAGACTTCTAAAGTTTGATAAATTCCTAAATGCTAGATCAATAACGCATTATTCTTCTATCTACGTCGAACGATTATATTTATAGATAAAATATTTTAATTACATTTTGTCCCCTCAGTTTATATATCACAAATACATATTAATCATGATCCCTACCACCAAAATATATGTATGTGTTCTTATAGAATTCTCAGCTACCTGGTTGAAACCGTTCTTCACATATAATAAGTGTATATATAGCGGGATTAGTTATTAGGTATAGAATCAGTACAATACTTAAATAAAATAGCACGAGCCGTTGGCTATAGCCAATCTAGCAGAGTGAAAATGGTATAATAGTGTATAATCAGGACGTATATATAAATGTAAACTCAAAGTATTAAAGATAGATATTCTAATAAGCAAGGAACACTAAATTTGTGTTTAGTTTATTAAAGAGTCTGTCTGTTAATAAGTGCACGACAACCGAGAGGAGCGAGATGAGAGAGGTAAGGTTTTAAGGTGTCGGAAATATATGGCTATATAGCAAATCATCCCACGCAGCTAATTTTATTTGATCACAACACAATTATTTAGTTAATCATATGCACTAACACACGTATCTTAACCTCCTATTCGAGTCTCTCGGACGTCTCCAAATCTCAAGTCCAGGTACATGAAAAGAAATATATGCACCAGCACACACACAGAAGACCATGATAAACAAGTAATAACAGATAGATACAACATTTTGTCCTCCTCTCACATAGGACGGTATAAGACTTCTTATTGCAATAGATGGGCATTAAAGGGTAAGAATCGGGATACCTACTATCAAATCATTGATATAATTAATTGAATTATACGCATATGAAAAGTGAATCTAGAGCTTTAGTAAAAATATAGGAGCAGCGTACCGGAAGCTGGACAATAGAAGGTTACAATATTGGCACAATATATATATATATTATCTATTTTCTTGTGAAAAACACTACTTATATGTGAGTAACTAGATATGCTTTGGTAGACCAATATATAAAAATCATAATAACATGAAGATCGCTATTCTTCAAAACGAGTGAGTCTTCATATATATACTACTATATCATAGACACTTGTGCGAGAGTGTATTTGATTGAATAGGGACTTCTGAACCGTAGAATGAAAAAGAGGCAGTATACACCTCGTACAAGGTAAGACATTTTTATATAACTATATACAAAGACTATAATACTATTCTCTTATTCAGAATAGCAAAAGGAGCTAACATAGTGAGACCTACTTTAGATGCGATTCAAATAGTTAAAATAATAATACTATTATAATCCTTTGCAGGGGGGCAACTTATAGGAAATATCGACTGTACAACTTCGAAACTCTATATATTGGTGACAATATCTCTTATATGAACTTTGAATAACTATCCCATGACTAATTGTACCGTTTGGAGCGGAATATTTGTCCTTTTATTCCTCGTACCACTCTTTGCAAGCTCTCACTATATTTTTAATCTGCGCGTGCCTGATTTTTCTTCAAAGACAAATCTCTCGAACGTATTGTTAACCGACTAATTATTCAGTTGCTCTAATTTCACACCCAACATGACCTATATTGTTAGAGATTGAACAGGTGAGTTACGAACGTTCAAGTTAGCAAAGCTATATATCTGGTAAGATCGACCATAGAGTAACCGAGCGATATATCTACGAAAATCTTTAGAATTTCTTTCTTAAACCAATATTGTTGTTCAACCATTTTTAATCCACTTTTATCTCCGTTGTTGATTAATGACTTTATAAAAGTATCTTCCTTTTGTTTTTCACTTATATTTTCTTGGTAATCAGCGTTTTTTAGATATATCCTACATTCATAATACTACCTTTAATATATTGTTTGTTCACAAATTCAAGTTATATCATTGTTTAATCATTTTTTACTTCTAATAATTCCATCTTCTCTCTTTTGTTATTATCTTCTATCTTTTCCTTTCCATACCTGGCCAATAAATTCCTTTCTACCGAGACACGCGCCTCGGGCTCCATCGGTGGTTTTTTAAAACTGTGAGCCTTTTGTTTACCACATTCCACAAATTTAGGGGAACTATTTTTATGGTTTTCATTCGTAGTAACGGTTGTAGAATTTAAAGAGCCCATCAATGAAGTCTTCTCGAGTATTTTTTCATCTTCTAGTTTGTTTGTTTGTTCGCGCGTTATTTGTAGATTTGGATTATTTTTTATTACATATTCATTCAAGTGGTTGTTTTTTATAATGATTAATTTGAAAATGACCTTATGGGAGCTCAGTAGATTAAGTTGAAGGACTTGTTTTGCGTTCTGATTTAACATATCATTGGTTTTATTATATAACGTTATTAATTCTTTTATATCGGTGTATATAGTTATTTTCCGCCCAACCAATAAATAGCCAAATTTGTTAAACATTTTGTTTACTGATATCGTCATATCTTTTTTCAGTTGGTGATTGTGTGAAGGAGTAGAAAGCGTAGGGCCGACTTTCTTGATCATCTCCGAGTATCACTCCGGCCAATGCGTTTGATGAAGCATTGATGAAAATTTTGATGGGAGTTGGACGTACCCGGATAGGCTAACTCGCATGCGTTTTTTATCGCGTTTTGAACAGCGCTTAACGCTCTCTCTGACAGCTCATTCCACAGTATTTTCTTTCTGGAATAAGATTTCCTTTTTAAATAGTCGGTTAATGGACTCATTAATTCTGCTAAGCAGGGTAGCATTACTCGATAGAAGGACAGTTTTCCAATTAACTCTCTCATTTCTCTGATATTCTGAGGTTTTTTATAAGTTAGAATCTCGGCTACTTTCTCTGGATTCGCTCTAACACCTTCAGCGTTTATTATGAATCCGAGATATTCCAATTCAGGGACTCCATATCTACTTTTTTTTCATTAACACTGATATATAAATAATTTAATCTTTTTAAGACTGTTTCAACTAACCTTTCATGCTCTTCAGCTGTGTCTGAATACAGCAAGATGTCATCAATGTACACGTGACAGTTTTTTATGTCAGAAAGTAATATATTTACGAGCCTTTGAAAGGCAGCCGGAGAATTTATAAATCCCATCGGTAAAGACTTATAGATAAAAGTCCCGAGGTTACTTGTGATTGCAAAATATTTTTGACTATCCGGATGCAATGGCAGGTTGTAAAACCCCTTTGTTAAGTCTACCTTCGTGAAGTATTTAGCGCCTTTTAGCGCGAAAACTGCATCGTATATGTTTGGTAAGCCAAATATATCTACTTCCGTTCTTTTATTTAACTGTCTAAAATCTGTAACAAGTCTCACCTTCTCCCCCCCTTTTATCTAACACGCTAAAGGGCGCTGACCAGGTAGCATTGGATCGCTTTAAGACACGTGCGGCCACCAACTGATTTAATTCCGTCTTTGTAGCTTCGTACAGTTTGTGTGGAATCCTCCTGCCAGGTAACCTTATCGGCAGGCCCTTTATGGTCGGTTTGTATGGGTAAGCACGCGCCAGCTCTCTTAATATCCCTTCTGGTATTTCCCCCGATTTTTCCTTCTCCCCCACTTCTGTCTCCCGTTCTACTACTCCTCTCTTATCCCCTATTTCTCTTTCCCCAAATTTATCAAATATTTCTTCCCACCTCAGTCTTTGTTTTTACCTTCAAATGTATATTGTCTTCTAAATATGGGTTTAGAAATAAGGTTTTATATTTTAATAATATATCATTTAGAGGAAAGAGGGGACTAAAAGGCAAAGATGGGTGAGTTTTAGGAGAGGATACATGCAAAATATTATGAGAAGGTGCATTTATATTTAATGATTTTATGGAGTGGTCCTGTCTTAACTTTACTGTACAATTTGTATTTGGGTCGATTAGTAAATCTTTCTGAAAATCAATCCCAAAACCATACAATTTCAGAAAAGTTATTCCAATGATGTTCAATTTTACATCAGCTATATAAAATTTGTGTGTATAAATTATATTCAACCCAATGTCTAAATCTACATTAATATAATCATAAAACATTTAATTTTTGAACCATTGGAGCTTGCCAAAATGTGCCAAGAGAGATGGCCGCTTCTGCCCTATGATGAGTGGCTTAGCACTATCAGAATCTAACCTCTGATTTCGTTATCTAAATATATAATTTTATTATCTATTCTATTTAATACCTTATACAGCTTAGAGCTAGATACATCACTTTTGGAGAGAGGGGTGTTCTTTGTCTGTCTTGTACGGACGAGTAAATGGTTCTCTTGCTCAAATTATAAGTTTAGACAGGTACCAACCGTCTCTCCCAAAGCTCCGCGTTCTAAGCTCGTAGGCAATATACTCCGACCACTCTCATAATCATTACTCAAATAATTATTAAAAAATATATAACCAATCATGCTTATTATAGTTAGAAATTACACAACACAGATTACTAGTGTTTTCTCATACCCGTATATTTATCGGTATAGCCGTTAATGGCAATTTTTAAATCTTTATGCATTTCGTGCTTTCATGGCAATTTCGCTAATTTTGGCACGCATCTTATTTCAGATACTTCATTTGGTCCCAATTCTTTTTTATTCATATTAATATTGATTTTCATTATTAATAAACAGCTCATATTTTATTATTAACATTCTCATAGTTCACCTTATTATTATTATTATTTTTATTATTATTATTTTATTATTATTATTATTATTATATATTATTCACTATCTACTTATTCTTATTATTATTTTATTAATTATTTATTATTATTAATATATTTATTGTCTATTATTTTATTATGATTAATTATTATTAGTTATTATTATTATTATTATTATTATTATTATTATTATTATTATTATTATTATTATTATTATTATTTTTATTATTATTATTATTATTATTATTATTATTATTATTATTATTATTATTATTATTATTATTTCATATTATTAATTATACTTATTATTTTAATTCACTGTATTATTACAGTTTTAATTTTGCTGACCTTTCATCTTTAAATTTGAAAACTTGAACATGATTATTAAATGACACAGTTTTACCTTTTTCTATCTTCCGTTCGCGGCCATCTAGCTGGGTTGATGACCTACTTCTCAGTTTGCCTGAGTGGCGGCGTTTGTATGGTTGGGGATGGCAGCTGCCCCTCTTCCAAAAAAAAATGGGGAATGTAAAGAGTGCAATCGGCTGACTCACATTTATACGCCCCATGCCAGTGCTTCCTATGATAGAAACATAGATTATTAGAAGCATCATTGTGCTGTGAGGCATAATTTTCAAATCTTTTTCTTGGTTGGCTTCTTCCCCTCCTTGAATGTTGATGCCAATCATCTGATGGTGGCTGCCTTTGCGCCAGATGGCTGAGTGAACCTCGGCCACTCCCTTAGCAGTTTCTAGAAATGGCTTGAAGTTTGAGGACTCACTCTCACTCTTGGAGCTGAGTCGCAGCGGCGTCTGTCAGCCTGTTGACTTTGCTTTACCGAACGCAACTCATGTGAGCGTTTTCATGAGCGGGATATTGGTTCGTGATATTCTTCTTCTTCCTGTAAGCTGTATATCACATTCCCCCAAAGTTGGAGGATCCCTCCCGATCATTGGGCAATAGGCTGATAGTTTTTTTATGTACGAAAAAGTCTCATATTATATATATATATGCCAGCCACAGAACGAGCTTATATTAGATGTCTGAGTTAATCGATTCGCCTAACTATCGAATATCAGGATAGTCTATATGAACATTGCACGCGCTGGCATTTCATTAAGAAGACGTTCTTGTGCAAATTTCGGGTTGTTTCTTCTAAAGTAAATCAACGGAGTTCTTTCGACCAAAAACGTCTTCAACTCGAGCCTCCAGAGATAGCACATATACAGTTCGTGTTTTTGTCCGTATATTCCTTTTTAAAGAAGACATGTCGAGCGCGACAGTGTCGGTGTGTTGAGTCTGAGCTGAGGGAAGGTACTGTATTCTTCGTGATTGTACTAGAGTCAATTGTGAATTGCTCATATGCATTTTCTCTAATGGAGAAATTGTATACGAGTGGAGCAAGCAAGACTGGGTGGAGTAGTAACGGAGCCAAAAGTATCTCCTAACTTTCTCCTGATGCCCATCTATTCATATAGTCCCATTGAGTTGGTATACAGCATTGGTGGCTGAAAGCCAGCAGACGGTGTCGTACCCATCGAACCGTCGAAGGCGGGAAGTTGATTCGAGGACAGAGAGCTTTTTTTCCTATTCAAGACTTTTCTCAACCTCGCACGCTCTCTCGTGTATAATGTACAGCGCCGCATATAAATAGGTGTGTGTGCGAATTGTGGTGTACATTCACTTCTGTTCACCTTTTCGAGAGCTTGAGAAGCAGTGACCTCTCTAACCAAAGATGCGGAGAGAACGCGATTTCTAGAGGGCGATGGTGGACCTTCTTCGTTAGTGTGGACTTTGGGGGATGTAGTTCTTCCCGCTCTTCCGCCGACTTTTAGGCGAGGGGTGCAAGTCTTTCTCCTTTAGCACCTGCATGTCTGTTTTTCTCGGAACAAAGAATGACTTGAGTTTTTCTGTTTTTTCGTGTGTTGTTTTTTTAAGGCTAAAGACTCGTATTGATAGTTTGTTGTTAAAGCGACACCAAAAAGTGCTCGTATAATTACTAAGCCGAGAGTGGGCAGCATATATATATATATATATTTTATTTAAACTGCGAGCGTGTTTGGTATTTCCGCACAAATTGATTGTTTTTTGTTATAACAGAACATATTCTATCCACAAGGATTCAGCTTTATAATCCACTCCAAAAACTACTTTTTCCATAGTTATTCAAATTAAACTACAACTTCTCATAATCTTCGTTTTTTTTCTATACAAATTCTGAAAGGTAGATAACCTTCATAATCAGCGCCAGCAGCTTCAATAATTGGGCAAATTGATAAATATTGATATTAAATCAGACAGATTAAAAAAGTAATTAATAAATGAGAATGATTAGTGAAAGTGATTGATGCGGTCAAAGTTTATTAAATATGCAAAGTGAAACATATATGGTATGTCAGATAATAATAATTAGAATGTAATTGCAATGGGAATAATATACTTAATTATTGAATATACAATGTTAATTTGAAACAATTATGACACGGCACGCTGCCGGCTTATGCCCTAATATCTGACTCACAAAAAACACGTCCAGCTTGGACGGCTGCTAAAATAACAATCCCGCTTTCCCGGTTGAAGCCTTGGAGGCGGCCCCCTTAGGCACTCTTCAACCGTTACAATATTTAAATCTTTAACAGTCTTTAAGTTTAAGAGGCAGGCACTAATATGGCATTTCTCGCTCGGCGACTCAGTACTTTTCGCGATGTATATTATATCAGAGACTTATATACACATGTATGGGAAGTATTGCACTTACATGCCCCACTCTCTCTCTCTCCTTAATATGCATCTGAGAAAAGAACTTTTGTCAGATCATTTATATATATATATATAATATATATAATATATTATATATATATATATATATACTATATATGATATATATATTATATATTATAGGGGTACAAGTAATATCATTTACATTTACTATAAGCCACTAAGCACCACCATCATTAGTTATCATAATACTATATAAACTCTATGATTGTATAATGCGTACGAATATATATATATATATTATTATTTATAATAAAAAATAAATATATAGATATATATTTGTGTATACAATATATCTCATTCATCTATATCTATATATTATAATTCATATATACATATTATTATATATATACTATATATCTATGTATATATATATATATATATATATATACTCTATATATATAGTAGTTATATAATATATACTATCGTATTATATATATATCTATTATATATATATAATATTACCCTAGTATGGTTTATATATTATATATTATTCTATATATATTAATATATATAATATTATTACTAATAATATATATTCAATATATATATATATTATATATTCTCATATATATATAGTATAGTATTCTAATTTATATTATATATATCATATATGATATATTATTTTATAGCGTAATATATATATATTATATAGTATGACATATATTGCTGTTCCGGAGAATGAATTTGGGACAATTCTCATAACAAATATCATTATGGTTGTAATCCAATGCGAGTTTGAAATATAACAATTTTTTAGAATTTTATTTCATCCCAACAGTTTGCTTCGCATAAGTGGACAAGTTTAAGTGTTGATAAATTGTTAAAGTTGATGATTATTAATACTTCCAATCGATATTTAAAATTCTGCCATTTAGGTAATCATTTCCACTTTAATTTGTTAAATAGGCAGCTGAGATCTTCTTGCTGTTAAATCAGCAATATCGTGTCACCTGTAATATTGTGCACAACTTCTCTGACGAATCCGCCCTAAGAAAAAATAATCAAAATGGTGTGATGTTGGGCAGATCTGAGGTACGCCAAAGTACACTCTGGATCCTCCAGCGTCGATTCGACTTTGTGTTTTGGATATTTGTTGTTTAAGGGACCGGCGACCATTTTGCCTTGATGCGCGGGCGGTGCACTAATCTTGTTTGAAACTTAATGCGTGGTGGTTGCTCATTTCATCCATGAAGTGTGATAAACCAAGTGCTCCAACATTTCCCAAGTGCTATCCCGCTTCGGAGGTCATTGTTGTTTCATGGAAAAAGAATGATCCTAATCACCCCTAATCAATGAAGCAGATCACACCACAACATTAACTTTCAGGACTGATCTCAATGTGCCTGTTGTGATATGACGATTTTCCGACCCCATTTGGGCACTTTTTGTTTGCTACCCTTCCCGAAACATGGAATATTGCCTCATTTGAAAACATGATTCTTGTCAGGAAAATCACTATCCGGCGTAGGCATTGTCAAGAATAGTCATTACTTATTACGTACGCATAATAACAATAACTTACTGTTAATAATAATAATAATAATAATAATAATCATAATAATAATAATAATAATAATAATATATAAATAATAAATAACTAAAATTAATAACTAATAATATAAGGAATAATAATAGTAATAATAGTAGTATGTTGTCATAGTTCTTCGTCAATAATTAAAGAAAGATTGATTTTTGTTGCTTCTTTCAAAAACCCTCCTAAATGTATTTCTGTCTACAGAGAAATTTTCTCTTACGTATTAATCCCTGGAAAATAAAATAAAACTATTGATTTAATAACAGTACCAAGCTTTCGTCCGTACACTTCGGACATTTTCAAGGAATAGTTTTTTTTTTTTTTTATTTTAACAATTTTGATAATATAAATATTATTTAAACTAATAACAAAAATAAATAAACACAAATTAATTATGAATCCAAATTATAAAAAAAGTTAACATACGTTGGCAATACTTGTTAGTGAAACGATATTTAAAAAATTGACATTTTTTCATATTTTAATGTTTATTATCACTGTTTAATTAATATTCCATAGCAATGATTCCCGAGGCGCAATTCATAAAGAATTTTCTTTCTTGCTAATGATGGGAGAAGCCTCTTTTAATGCTGTTATCCGGGATTTTTGTCGGCTGTTCTTTCCTTAATAAATTGTCTGAAAGTTATTTTTACTCGCTTATACTTATCTGCACATTCTCATTGTTAAGGGTATTCGTTGTGTATCTCATATAAGCGGCGTTACAATCCACTTTCAGAACATTAAAATTGGTACACAACGTTACTACTCTCACCCTCCGAAAGCGCTTCACGAGTAGAGAGCACGCACTCAGTTTCAATGGCTTAATATAGTATAAGATCTTAATATAAGCTTCTTCCCGTCTTTTTTGCTTTAATATGTTTTTCAAATTAATTTTAATTTGGTTTTGCTTCCTCTTTTTTCTGACTAATATTATCCAGTTTTCTAAATATACTAAGAGCTTGATCTTTTTCATTGGTTCATTGATATAGTATTGGCGAATAAATTCTTTAAAGTGGTGCCCTTTATAGTTTTCTTCTGTACCTCTATAATATAAACTGGGGGAAGTTTTGTTTATGCAGTTCTTTGTTATTCTTTTAATTTCTAAATCTCCAAACAAGGGTCCAATCAGACGATATCTTAACTACGCGTCTGTGAACTAAAATCCTTCTATGTGCACATTTATGTAGTTTACGCGGAGTGAAGAGTCAAACATTCAATGTATGCTTCCCTTATCTTGTACGACTTTTTAACGTAGACACTTCTACTCTACAATTTTCTTCCATCCCTCTTTAATTTTAATCGTTAATGTCTAAGAAATTAATATAGTTATTTTTCTTGCCCTTTTCTCATCTAATTAGTAAATTTTCAAACCACTTTAGTAGATCTTCTATATTTATGAGATTTGAACTCTTGAATATATTCTGGATCTAATAATAATAACTTTAACAATAAGGAGTATGATGTTGACAGTGAGTGAAATTAGTAAAAAATTATGATATTGAGAATGTAAGTTTAATAGTCATCATATTATAACAAAATAATTGTCTTGGCGATGTTAATTTGACACACATAATCAAATCCAATTCGAGGGGTTGGTCCTGCAAAGGTGTAATCTCATTAAACACCAATTATTTTATGAAATATACTGTTATTTTTATCACTATTGGAATAGCTAAAAAAGGTGTTTTCGTAGTACAAATATAAAGTAAACTTTTGAGGATGTCTCTTCATTTATATGGATGGTGGTAGGTTTCACTCCACCTTGTCAATAAAAATGAAATCGAAACAATCTTTTCTCTATTATATTATGTTAATAGTTTCTAAGAATATAGGTAAACATTATCTCGATGAGAAAGATCTTTTCAACATACCATAAAGAAAAGTAATATTTTGTTCATCTGAGAAATAACTTAAATGTTGCTTAGTTATTCCAAAAACTTCATACTAGTTGATAGAAAACTAAGGCAATACTCAATTTATTTCATTTTCGTGCAAACCAAAATTATAATCTTTGGATGTATGAAAAAGTCATTTTCGGATGTGTGTAGAACTTATTTCAATCACAACAGCATAATATTTAGAAATATTATTTATCATCATGAAAATAAAAATCACACACCATCCATAAAATGAAGACCCACTTCAACATAAAGTTACACTTTAAATATATGTACATACGAAAACACACTTTTAGCTTTCAATGAGTAAAATACTATATATTTAACAATAATATAATGGTGGTTATTTTCAATGGGATCACCTATTTAGGACCAACTTTTTGCAAGATTTTTCTACATGTCCATCAGTAGAAATACAAAATTTTATTATGAAAATCCCCTAAATTCAATCCTATTATTTACATTCGATACTTAGACGACACCGAACAATCACTTGATAATATTATTATAATAAATCGAGACCCAGTATACATATTCAAGAGTTCAATCCCAAAATAGAAGATTATCAGTGGTTTGAAATTTACATTTATTGAAAGCTAAAATATAAATTTAATACTATTATATAATTATTATTAGCATTTAACATATTAAAATTAAAGAGGATGGAAAAATTGATAGAAGTGTCTACGTTAAAAATCTACAGATAAGGGAACATACTTGAATTTTGAACTCCTTCACTCCCCTAAACTACAAAATTTCGTTACCATAAAGACTTTAGTTCACAGACGTTCAAGATATCGTCTGATTGGACCTTTTTGATTTAGAAAATTAACAGAAATAACAAAATAATCTGATAAACACATAACTCCCCCATAATATTATTAGAGAAAGACTATAAAGCACACTTTAAATAATTTATTCGCCAATACTTTCAATGAAAATTATAGAAGATAAAGCTGTTAGAATATTTAAAAACTGATAATAGTAGTGAGAAAAAGAGGAAGAAAACAATATAAAATATTAGATTGCGGAGGAATTAATTAAAGCAAAAGACGGGAACCAGAAGCTTATATTAAGATCTTACTATAAGCCTATTGCAACTATGAGCTCGTGCACTTCTCACTAAACTCGTTGAAAGCGTTTTCGTGGAACTGGTGAGAGTAGTAACGTTGTGTAACCAATACCAATGTTCGATGGAATGTGGAATGTAACGCCCGCTTATATCGGATGCAAAACGAATACTCACAACATGAGAATGTCGCAGCATAAGTATAAGCCGAGTAATAATATTTCATACACATATATAAAAGGAATGAACACAACAAAAAATCCCGTTATAAACAGCATAAAAGAGGGCCTTCTCCAATCATAGCAAGAAAGAAGCATTTTTTATGAATTGGCCGTCCTCGGGAGAATCTATTGACCTCTTAAGGAAGCCACTAAAAACCAGTAATAAAACGTAAAATTAATATATTGAAAATGCTCTAATTTTTTACAACAATTATAAAATATCAATAGAAACCGGGCTGAACCGGCTTAATATGAACAGTGGAATTATATTAATTTTATGTTTATATTTATTTTTGTTTATTAAGTTAAATTAAATATTTAATAATCAAAATATTGTAATAAAATTATAAAAAAAAATATAACTATTCATGAAAAATGTCCGAAGTGTACGGACAAAAGCTTGGTACTGCGATTTTACCAAATTAGTATTTAATTTTATCCAGGATAATATCTATAACGAAAAATTCTCTTCTGCTCACAGAAATCCCATATAGGAGGCATTGAAACAAGCAACAAAACTCCATAAAATCTTATAAACCATAAATATGCTGATTATTGTAGTCTCTTTTAAACTTAATATATTAATAATAAAAATAATAATACATAATAATAATATAATAAATATCATAAAAAAATAAATAATAAATAATAATTAATAATAAAAAAGACTATATAATAATAGCAGTAACTAATACATAATAATAATAATAATAATAAAATAATAATATAAATGCGCGATTATATTTATTAATTAGTTTTAGAATAAAACTCACACGTTTTAGACCGATTTATATTAAACATGTAACAAAAGTTGTATTTATTGCAGGTATATATGATATATACCTTTAGATTTAGAAGGATTATATATATATAGGAAGCATTTCCTATATACACTTATATCCCTCTTGCTTGTGCACTTAGGGTATTTTCGTTACAAACAAAAATGTAACTAGACATAATCAACACAAGTGATATTTACTTTATATTATTAAAATAGTGCATATAGGAAAGTAAAGTGTTGATTTTTACTAATACTAACACGCGCACACAACACACAAACACACATATATAATATATTAATAATAAATAAGAGTTTATTAATTATAATAAAAGGGGAGTTAAAATTGACTTTATAAGAGTATAGAATCAAACATTTATAAATTTTAATATATAAAATTCTAGTGAGTATATAATAGGACCTATCATTATTAACTATATAATATATTTCACTATAAAAAAAACTAATTACTATTCATCACATCTTAAAAAGGTAAGCAATAATGTATTTATTTATAATAATATTATAAATTAATATATATATATATATATATATAAAAATATTATTATTAAATATAATTTAAATATATATTTAATATTTAATAATGTCTATATTTTATTTCTAAATACTATATTTTTATAATTGTTTTTATGATATAATATTTTTTCTACTAACATAGTATAATATATATACTTCTTATATTATAATTAATATATATATATATATTATTATATATATATTAATATATATATATATAGATATATATTAATAGTATATATATTAATTATAATTATATATATATATAATATATAAATTAAATATAATATCTATTTAATAAAATATATAAAAACATATAAATGGGTAATAATAATAATATATATATATTATAATATAATAATTATATATATATATATATATATAATTATCATATATATATATTATATTATATAATATATAATAATTATATATATATATATATATATAGTATAATTATAATATAATAACCTACTACATATATATATATTATACATAACAAAAATAAATCAAAACCTATAAAATATAATATTATATATATCATAATAACTATATGTATTTTAAATTATAACTATATATCCAATATATTATTACGTTATTCATTACTTGAATCCTGTCCGGTACCACTTATATATATATATATATAGTATAGTATTGAATAGTAATATAACTGCTCATATACCCTTCATACACCTTCACCTAATACGTGTTGATAGTTATTGAGTGATAAAATCAATAATAATAATCAACTATATGATGTTATCATTATTCTCATTTCTGCACTGAGAGGATTTAGAAAAACCTGGGCTCTAGCAGATGAAAGCTTATGTGTTTATAATTTCAATAATAAATATATTATAATTCCCGTGAGCCACGATTAGTGACTAAAATGAAGAGCGCGAGAATTTTCCTCGATAGATGAAATATATATTCAAACCCACCAAACAGAACCCACGAGCCGCGACCATCTTTACACATCCCGTCCACACTCGGCGTAGGGAGTCAATAACTCTCAGAGACACCGTGAGAGCACAGTAGTGAAAATTACCATTATATAAACCGGGGAATATTATGTATTGATTCAAGATAACTGCTCTCCTT
>JABUQX010055879.1:40000-42774 GCA_015478945.1 Trachelipus rathkii
TCCACCAAGGATTTAATTGCAACATCCATCTTCCTGCCATTAACAACTTTCCTACTACACTCTGCATCATCCGTTCAATTTTTATCCACAATATATCAGACACTTGTTCCAGCTGCTCACCATATAACATAACTTCAAACTGAGGACTGTCCTCACTAGCAACCATAAACTTACTCTTATCTGCGTTTTCTTTCAAACTCCTCCTTTTACACACCCTGCCAAATCTCTATCAATCCTCTCAAACTCTCCTCAGATTCTCTACACAAACCAAATACTTACAATCAGCAAGACATATGAGGGTAGCACATTCCTTCTCCTACTCTTCTTCCATTCTCCATCATTCTACACCATTTCCGGCCACCCCACCTCTAATTATTTTATAACCTCAGCCATATACAAATTGAATAAACAAGGAGACATAGCACATCCCTGCCTCACTCCGCTATTAATAATAAATCAATCACTTTCGACTCCATTTATTCTTTCATACGCTTCGCTATAGTCATACATAATTTAGATTCCATTCAGAAGCCTACCATCAACGCCATATATAACTGACACCTACCATAGAGCTTCCTTATTAATTCTATCATACGCCTGTTTCAAATCCATAAACCTAAACACAATTTATTCTTCTTCTCCCTCATTTTCTCACTCATTTGTTTTAATGTTAAGATTTTGATCCACACATCCTCTACCACTTCTAAAACGCTACCTTTTTCTTTCATATAACCAATCAATCCTAATTCGACTCCTGACACACTCTCTTTCGACCAAAATACCAGCATGTACCTTCCCTACAACACTCAATAAACTAATTCCCTTATAATTCCTACAGTTACCTTTTTTCCCCTAACCTTATATGAGGGTACTATTACTGCTCTCCTCCAATCCCTTGGAACTATGCCTCCATAAACGCTTTGTTGCACAACTTCCCCAAATCCAATCAATCACCATCTCGCCTCCGTTCTTGATTAATTTACCCGACACAGTAATTTTCATTTATAACCTGTAGTGATTTACCATTCTTCCCCTTTCTCACTCTACCAACATTATCTCCTCCTTACTAATATCTTCATCCCCAATATACCTATTCCTTCTAAACCAACAAACTCACAGAGCGCATTCACTTATAGCATCTTCATTACTAGACAATGTTATTTGTCAGAATTTTTCGATGTTGTTTCCTGTCCACACTCCCCTCACATTCTTCCTTTCATCAGTTAGCGAAAGCAATAATCCCTAATTCCATTTTCTAAGAAGCGACACTTATCCACCTTTTGTATTCTCATTCTTAACCTTCCGCGCTTTTCCTTTTCTAGTGAGAGTGTGAGAATGAGCTCCCTCAATTGCATATTTTGTAAGTCCATTCATATACTCCTCCTTTACCAAACTGTTCATGGTTACCTATTCTTTCCTCCACGCTATACATCTTTTAGTATTCCTTTTTTCTTCTCTCTCTTATATATATATGTTCCAAACATCTTTTTCTTTTGCAAAACCTCATCCATTTCCTTTTAGTACATTTCTCACAAAACCACTTGTCTTCGATTTTTACTTTTTTACCTATTCCAATAATCACCGTCATTCATAATCTACCAACTCACTGTTAAACATTCCATACTTCCTTACTTTAGCATATTCCCACATAACCTCTTTTTGCACTGAGCTTAACAACCGCTTCTTTTATTTGCTTCCAGATTTGTTCGGTTTCAACTTGTTCACATTCAACTGATTTATTTGCAAGCGCTCTTAAATACTATCCTTATTTACCTTTGTTCACTACCTTCTCACTCTTAAGTTCTACCCACACTCCTTCTTATCACCTTCTCTCTCCTATACATTCCCCCAATAACTCTTTTACAATAAAACATAATATTGAAAATCCCATTCTTAACTCCCTCACTGATATAACCATCCAACATATATTTTAACATCTCCTTCTTCACCAATACAACAATCAATTATGCTTTTCACTTCGATACTAAATCTACCTGCACCAACTCTATATACTTATGAATACTCTTGTGTTTAAAGAAAGTATTGCTTACACACACATACCTCTCTCTTCACAGAATTCAATCACCTTCCTGCCATTCTCATTTTTTCTCCCGACACCAAAAAGCTACCTGTTATTATGCCATCCCTTTTTTGATCAACCTCATTATCGAACCATTTAGGGTCAGCGCTCCAACACAATTATTTTGAAGCCCTCACTCATCCGATCCAAAACCATCATTCAGATCGTTCCCCAAAAATTCGCACTCTTCAACATTACCGCTCAGATGGACCATATTGTTCACATCACCCTCAGATAGACCATATTTACTACCACACATACCTTGAACCTTTTCAAATTAAAATTTAACCATTAAAATTCTGGTACTCACACACAAAAGAGGGCCCTGTTTTATATATATAATATATATATAACGGTGACGTCACTTCGAATGCGATGGTGTAGATAATATAAATCTAATAATTAATGATAATTATATCTAATTAACAATATTTAATAACATCTACAATATAAGCTTCTTAAATATGATCACACAAAGTACACTCTATCAAATTGACAACTACACCTTCTCTTCTCTATACTTCATTCCTTTCCACATGAGAGATCACAAAATACATATTCACACTTACCCTTTCTATTAATTCCATACATCTTACCTTTCATCTTATTAATATTTATATTTTTTATTGGTTTTCAGTTTATACTACAAGCAGTGAGAGATAAATCATATCAAATGAGATGAAACCTTTCTAAA
>JABUQX010055880.1:0-12500 GCA_015478945.1 Trachelipus rathkii
CCTCCCTTTTTTTGGTGTTCCTAGAACCTGAAAGAAATATTCCACTTTCTTCGCAATTTTCCGTGAAATGAATTATTAAAAATATGCAAAATTTTTTGAAAACATCAACAATATATATTATATATAAATATATATATTATATATATATACTATATATTATATATTTATATATATATATGATAATATATATATATTATATATATATATATATATATACTATTATATATATATAATATATATATATACTATATATATATATATATATATATTATATATATTATATATATATACTATATACCGTGTACCATGGGTATAAAAAAGTCTCATAACCAACACATTTATATCCTCCAATTTATAACCTCTCAGAAACAGAATATTCCTCCTCTTTGTCATATTTATTTCATTCATTTTTAACTTAGTTCTCCTTTTACAGCGAAGATTCATGGGAAGGTAACCCCCCGCGCCGCGGCGGGCGTGTGCCACTAGAACCCGCCCCCTGGATGTAGTGACTAACCTGAAAATAGGGTAGAGCAAATGTATGGGCATTGCTGCAGGGTGGTAAAAGGAAACTCATGAAGGCGAGCCTTCATAACTTTTATGGTGAGAGAGGATAATGTTTCTATTCTGATAACAGATCACGTAAAAGCGAGGAAATTACAAGAATGTTAGGAGAGCAAAAAGAAGCTGTGATGACCTTTTGGTGATCGAAAATGGTGTCGTGGGTCGGAGAGATAAGAGAGGAAAGATACAGTTCGTGGTCAGACGCTCTATGGACATCTCACACACATTACCAATACTTTGCTTCGTCAAGTTAGGTTGTCTTTAAAAATTGGAAGTAGTAATGAGGCGTGAAAGTATTTTAAATATTCAAGACGTCTGGACTCTCCCCTAGCCTCTCTCATCATACTGATAACAATGCTCCCCTCCAAGATTCGTTACCCGATCCCAGGCCTCCTACTTTTTTTTTTTCCGATACTCTCTGGAAGAGAGTAAAACTGGAGATGAAGTGACAGATTTGGAAATTGACTAAAAGTTTTAAAGAGAAGGAAGAGGAAGTGGATGTTTGAAACTTAGTGGTAGACTTTTAATAGTAAACTTTCGTTAAGTCTTGCGCCATAACAAAAGATTCATCTAAATGCTTGAAGAAGCGGAAGACGAAGAGTCAGAGAAATGGGAGAAGGGAAATCCTTCAGTAGAGTCAATTACGAAGCATACTAAGGTGATTTGAGGAAAAGTATAGATTTAGGATGTTTCAGTCTTCCTTCTCTTAAGGATTAGATTTTGGAACCTTTAACAGAGACCTCGGAGGAATTAAAGTAGTACCGGACGAAGTTGGAGTTGTCCAGATTAGGTGTGGCCAACTCTTCTAGCACGCTGCAATGAGAGAATAACTTTGCGAAGAGGAATGGAAAGCGCTGCAATTCTCCACCCAAGGAAGAGACAAAATTGCCTCACATTCACTAAATCGCAATTTTCAGATGAACTTGACATAATTTATAACAATAAATTATTTTTTTCGTTATGTATTCCTTACTGCCTTCTTACGTTTTCCACACTGCGGGGGAGAAGAATGTGCACTATTCTTCTTTAGGCAGAAATAACCTATGATTAGAAAGTAATGAGATGGAGTAAAGTAGGAGAAGAAGGAATAGTTAAGATTAAAGTTGACATTTTCTTGGCAAATGAGGAGAAGAGCGAAAGTAGAAAGAGCCAGAAATTATTATTCGGATTGAAAAATATATTTTTATAAAAAAGAGTTGTTTGGGTTTATCATCGATCCCGAGTTATGAAAAGTAAATAGCACGGTTTATGAAGCTTTAAGGACAAAGGTTTAATTTACTGAGCAGAATCCCTGCAGTTCAAATTGCACCAGAACAGTCAGAGTTTATTAGTATTAGTTTATTAGTATTAGTCAAATGGAAAGAGAGTTTAATGTGCCCCTCCAAGTCAGAGAAAATCACTTCTACACACTCTGAGAAACCCCTCCCGACAGAGCAAATGGATTTGAATGGAAATCGGAGAGAGAAGTAAGACGCAAATCAGCCCGTTGGTAGCGGGATGCCTCGAAGCTTCTCTACTCAGCACTGCTACAAGAGACAAGAACAGGATGCAGCCATAGAAGGTGATACGCGAGCGATAAAAGAGGTTAAGGGAAAATTTAACTGTGTTAAGGAAAAGGGATTGTGAAGTTGAGAAAAGGAAAGTTTGTTGGGCTCATCACAAAGTGATCAGGATACATATTAGTTGTATCAAGCTGGCTCAAGGTGTTCCTGGATATAAAAATGGTAGGAGGGTTCACCAGCTTTATTTTGAAAAATAGTGGAAGGCCATTGATGGTTGTGAACAATGAGATCACATAAAATGATGATTCTGAAAAAAAGAGGAGGAAATGTGAGTTTAGATTGTGAATGAATATACTAGTCAGTAGATTTTGGTGATAAATAGAGAGAACATATTAACTAGTTGAAGATTGGCAAGAGAGCTTAAGCCAGTGGCTCTTACTATTGGTCGCTACCAATCTTAGGTTGCCAGGGTTTCCGAGACGAATTGATGTAGCTTCTCAGAAAAATGATTGACGTGCTAATTTTACTATTTATTTTAAGTTTTGAAAATCTATATCCGCTCCCATCCCTTCTGTCAAGATGGTGCAAAGAATTTTCACTTTATGGTATCACAGTATCAAAAACTTTCTCCTGGAGGGATCAGAACAAATCATTTTCTCCAGTACTCCTTAAGGACAACTCGGCGGTTTTGTCATCAGAAAAACTTGTTGCCTAGCTGGTGTTTGCAGATGAACGGGAAACAATAAGAAGATTTTCATGTCAACAAATTCTTCAAGCAAGAAAGAAAATTTCCTCCACCAATGTGCAAGTTCGCTGCTTTGATAAAAGGCAGCTAAACGTCAATCTCAACGCCACTTATTACATGGAACTGATAGACTGGGGGAGTACTCTCCTATCCACCCGCCCACCTCTTCTTGATGATATTAGTGATGATGATGGTTTTTTAGTAATCAAACCAAAATCTTGTTTCCTACCAAAGTATCCGTGTTACATTCTGGGTCAGTTGTTGAAAAGAAATGTCAAAGGATGTTTCCGCTAGTTCTAGTAGGCGTCGTTGGTCCATACTTCTCGACATTGGTGCAGAATAGGCTACAAACCAAAACATTCTCGAATCGAAATACTTTCAGTACAGACAAAATCTGATTTTCAATGAAATTTTGTACTATGCAGGTTGTTAAGCATGTAAGAATGTAAGGATATTTAAGCTATACTGTACATCTGGTATATATAATATATTTTTTTGTTTTTACCAGTATTAAAAAAGATTCAAGGTAAAGTTGGAGTATGAAAACAAATCTTGAAAGAACTTATTTAACTTACATTCAGCTTGTGTATCTGAAGTGAGACCAACACCTAAAGTTGTCAAATTCTGACACTACAACTTTGGTATTGTTTTCAAACACAGCTTAAATAAGTTATATAGTAGTTATATTACTATATATTATATATATAATAGTCTATATAGTAAGTATCATATAAAATTAATTATATATGATTATATATATATATATATATGATAGTATATATATTAGTATATATTATAATATAATATATAAGTATATATATATGGATATAATATATATATTATTATATATATATTAGAGAGTGTCATAAATATCTATATATATATATTAATAAATATAATGTCAAATATTTGTGAAGTTAACTTATAAATAATTCAGAAAGACGTTATGTAAAAAAAGTAAGAAGAAAATATATCATCCTATTCACTCCTTCACCTTGGCCATATATACTATATATTATATACCTATGTGATATATATATATAAATATATAATATTTAAATTTTAATAATAATACTTATATATATATTATACCTATATAGTATATATATATTAAATATCTAATATAGTTAGAGTTTATATATATTAGTCATTTAAATTATATTAGTCTCATTCTAATCATAAAACAGCTGGTCACTAAGTTCTTTATTTTATTATTTTCTTCTCTCTCTTTACTATATATATATACTTCACACTTACTCTATATATACTTATATCTATCTATCTATCTTTATATCTCTCTATCTCTCTATCCATAAAATTCTCCTCACTTCAGTCTTATCATTAGCAAAAGCAGAAAATATTTAATACAACAAATAAAATAATGTTATAATCGTAATCTAATATTACCTCTATATATCTGATACTAATTAGATATCTATATGTTATGATTAATATTTATACTATATATGTATATAATGGTGATATATATATTTACGTATTATTCTCTCTCACTTTCTCTTCTCTTACTCTCTCTCTCATCTCTCCTCTATTATCTTATTCACTTATCTTCTCTTATACTTATATATATCATATATAATTCACTAATCTATATAATATAACTACTAATTACTAATCCTCTTTCTTTGAGTTTCCATCTTCTCTCTACTGACTTATCTCTATTTTCTTTCAATTCAACCATACTATCTCATTTATACTACTTAATACACTACTATATCTATATATGAATGGTTTTAAGTATATAATAAATTAATATAATATTATAATATAATAATAGTACTCAGACAATACATCTCTCTATATTTCTCTACTACTCACTACTCTCTTCACTCTACTCTTTCTCTCTTCTCTATATATATATTCTCTTCTCTCCTTTAATTACTATATGAATTCTGTCCTTTAAAAGTCGAATAAGCTTAACATCTTATATACTCTGACAACAATAACCGTGCATTTCTTTGTATATTATTCTCTCGTTTTTTTCCGTGCCAATATCTTCTCAAACTCTCCTTTCAATAGTGGCGCTCAAAAGATTGCCAAAATAACTATGCTTTGTTTTTTAACTAAAGCGTGATTCATACCCAAGAGATAAATCAGCCAAGGATAGGAAAGAAGTCAGGGTCTCTCAGCTCAGCGGACGACAGGCGGGCCTTCGTCCCCCTCTGTCCCTCCGTCGGCTCGAGCGCTCCTTAAAAAATAATTAAAAATAAGATGATGGCATCGAATTTTCAACATGATTAAAAGCAATTACTTGGCTCTTATACTCTTAGCTCTCACTAGTAGGGTACTCTAGTGCTATTATTATGTAGTCATTACTAGTTTTCAGTTCTCCCTCTCTCTATTTTATATCTATCTATTTTCGTTACTCATCTTCAGTATACTCTATTTATATATTATATATATTAATTTTATATTTATATATATTAATATTTATATCATTATACTTACTATAGAAATATTTCTATTACTTCATCTTACTATACTTTTCCTATCTAGCTTTACATAACTTGCTATCTATTACTACTATATCTCACTCACTCTTCTCTTATTTCACTCTTCTATCTCTTAATATATATATTATTTTACGATGATATATGATTTCGGCAAAATTGTCGATCTCTCTATACTATTCATAGTTATAATCTAGTGTCTATTATAGTATATATATATATTTCTCCATCTATTTCTTATCTCTCTCTCCTATTCTCGTCTATTATCTCTCTCTACTCTCTATCTCTTCTCTCCTCTCCACTCTCTCTTTACTCACTATACGTTCTCTATATACTCTATCTCTCTCTCTATCTCTCTCTCTCTTCTCACCTTTACTACTGATATTATATATAGTGATTTTTTAATATAAATCTATATAATATATATATGTCGTTATTAATCATCCTTCTATATCCTCTCTCTCTTTCTTTATATATTTCTACTCTCTCTCTCTTCTCTCATATCTCTTCTCATTATATATATTATATCTCTCTCTCTCCTATTTAATAATATTTGAATATATATATAAGGTTTATTCGATAGTTTAAATGATAATGTATATATCTCTCACTCGATCATCTCACTCCTATCACATATGGGTTCTGTCGTCTTATATACTATTAATCTTTCCTCCCCTCTCCTCTCTCCTCTCATACTCTCTCTCTCTTACTTCACTATCAATCTCTACTCACATCTTTTTATACTCTATCTTCTATATCTCTCCTAATCTTCACTCATCATTACTCTTCTCTCTCTCTCTCTCTCTAACTACTTACTCTATTTCATTCAATATTCAAAACCAAAATATGGCATATAAATGATTCTAAATTTAAGAAGATTCACAGTTCCTTCATCATTAAATTTATTAATATTTTATTATACATCTAATTTAATTTCTATAGCACGATAATTTTAGATTTTTCACGTGTGTTTTTAATATTCCTGACTACAATACACTATATACCTCCCACCGTAGATCACAACGTGTAGATGTTTAGTATCGTTCTCTCTCTCTCTATCTCTATATCTCTCTCTCTTTCATCTCTCTCTATCTCTCTCTCTCTCTCTCTCCCTCCTCTTATATCTCTGTCAGTACTTCATTGAATATATAGTTTAGTTATATATATATAATAATGTCGATTTCTCTCCTCTCTCTTCTCTCTCTCTCTTCATCTCTATCTATACTCTCTCTTATCTCTTCTCTCTATCTTCATCTTATTTATTTCTCTTACTCTCTCTCCTTTTATGATAAGGTATTTCACTAGTTAAAATTGTATCGATACTCCTGCTTCAGGTGTCTAGTGTCTACAGTATTTATATACGTATATTACCTATTACTTACTATACTACTATTACTCTCTATCCTCTCTCTCTCTTATTTTATTTATCTCTCTCTCTCTTATCATCATTCTCTATTCTCTCTCTCTTCTTCTCTCTCTCTTACTCTCTATATTGCTCTCTTCATCTCTCTCATCATATAATTACTTACTTTCTTATTAACTTACTTATATATATACTTCATGAATAGGGAATTCGGCAATATATATTGTATATATATACGTATTATATATATATATATTATTATACTACTATTCATATATATATACGGACAACGTTTTTCAAAACATGCCTGTTTCTGTGAAAATCACTGTGTTTGTCCTGTATCTTAGGGCTCGCTTATTTGAGCGTCGTGTGCGTGTGTGCGTGTGTGTTGAGTCTCTTCCTATATGTCTATTTATTTACTATGCGCCTCGTCCTCAAATACATTATTAGGCTCTCTCCCTACATCATTCTCTATGACACATATAAAAACATTTGTCGTCTAAAATTGATCTTCTTGTCTCTACTATACTGCTTTTATTATACTCTCTATTACTCGCATCTTACTCTTAACCTCTATATAATAGTATAAGGTTATATATATATGTACTATATATATATATAAGTTATATATAGTTCTTATTAATCATTACATCCTCTCTCTTATCTTCTCTCTCTCTCTCTCACTTCTTCATCTATTTACTTTCTTCTATCTACTATACTTATACTTTATATACTCATCATCTCTCTCTATACTCTCTCTCCTCTCTCCCTCTCTTACTCATATATCTCTTACTCTCAACCTTCAATGAATTAGATATGTCACGGTCATAAATGTACGATCAATCCTCATTCTACTCTCTCTATATCTCCTTCACTCTCTCTTCTCTCTCTTCTTCATCTTCTCACTATCTCTTCATCTACTCTGCTCATCTACAATATCATATCTCTCACTCTCTATCTATATACCCATTTATCTAAGATAATATATATAGTATTAATGTTTTCGGTAGTACTAATAATGTGACGATATACCTCTATTCATAGTATGTTAATTTGTTGATCTACGTATCGTTCTCCTTTACGCTTTACTATTACTATATATCTCTTACTTATATCTTCTATCCTCTCACTTACTTCTTCTATTCTATTTACTCTATTACTTACTATTCTACTCTCCTTACTCTATCTTCTCTCATTCGTCTAATTTATCATCACCTCTACTCATTACTACTCATTCCATAATATAGTGATTCGGCCATATGAATACACGTAATCATACTCATCTATATATCACCTAGTGATCTGTGTTACTTCGTATCTAGTTTACCTATCTCACTATCGATAATTTCGGTAACTATATTCTATCGTATGGTAATCCAAAACTAATCTAGTATATATGATGCTGGTACTTTGACTTTATTCGTCATTTGTAAAGCGAGCTTCTAGGACATACAAATTTACGTTGCTGATAATATATATATATATATTAATATTATAATATCTATATATATATATATATATTACTGATGCAGCAGAATGTAATTTTATATTCGACACACTGGATGCGTTATGCGTAATGTTTTTGATTTTAACATCCCTCGGCATTGCGGTCATAGTTTGATATTATATATATATATATATATATATACTATATATATATAGATATATAGATATATATATATTATTAATATATAATATATGTGTGTGTGTTTATCAATATTTTAATACTATAATATATATATATAGATATATATATATATTATTAATATATTATTAATATTATATATATATAATATATATATATATATATATATAATATATTAATATAATATTATATATTATATATATATAAATATATATATAATTATATTATTAGGTATATATATATATATATCAATATAACGGGTATTACATTATATATTTTATATTTACATATAACACCTACTCACGGGTTAAGAATCACTTATTCTCTCACGAAGTTGGTATATATAGTGTATATACTAGTAATATAAAATATTGAAGGGGTAAAACCTATATATATCTTACTATCCTAAAGATAATGAGCAAATCTCTGAGCAGACCGCAGACATAAGTATCTTAAATAAGAGAGGAGAATTAAATTACAGCAGGATAAGATACAGAATTGTGAACAGATAGAATATAAGTTTATATATATATACATAAGGATAGGTGGCTGGAAATTAGGCTAACTACACATTAAACTATTGTGAGTGATACTAGATGAATTTATGCCTAAAATTTACACAACCAAATATAATATTTATAATAGTGAGAATAAGCTGGTACAACTCACCTATTTTTATTCTCAACGAGGGCGACGCAATTTTTGGTGGCAGAATCGAGAGGTTAACCACTTGATGACATATATATCTCACTATTACCAATTGTATATATATTAAAGACCTATAATATAATAAATAGAGAAGTGCGTAGTCAATGTGCCCAACTACATAGAGAGTACGTTAGATAAAGTCTCTGAAAATGGTTATATATATGTCAAGAGGAATTAGAAAGGAGGAGTTTTAAGAACTTTTGGTCTAGGGTATACTAGAATGTTAGTTCCTTTAGTACGCTTATTGGTGTGAAGTGAGCTCGATCAAGAGCAGGGTAATCTACGTTAAAAAACTCGAAAGTTGGCAGGACCTGTACGCTATCCACCCAAATCTTGAGTATATATTGCAAGAGATTAGCTTCTCATTTGAGTGTAAAAATAAACAGAACTTATCTCACAATTAACCTTCTTCCTATGAATATTGTCCCAGTTTCTCAACAATCTTGGATCCCATGTTTCACCTTATAATACTATTCTTACAAACTCTTAATTCCTAAAACCAGCCCGCAATTTTTCTTCAAACTCTATATATATACTATATATATATATACTATGTAGTATATATTTATCTAATATAGTTTTATTGATTTTTACTTGAGTGAGAGCCAAGAATGTTTATTGTTAGTATTCACTAAATGATAGAAAGGTAAGAGCCATCAGCAGAGGATAAGGAAATATGTATAGTAAGATAGTGTATTTTTTAGGAGTACGGAAGACGAGAGTAAGATATGATATGTTAGTAAGAGTATATAGTAGAAGTAATGAGTAATGGCTATGCGATGAAGTATATGGAGCAGGAGGTTTTTGCCAACAAATTATTGTATAATATGTTATCAGGTGGTGAGGGACGAGGAGGAACCGACGAGAAGAGAACGTACAAATGCGAACGAGAGACCGCAACACAAGACCGATACGAGCACAACGACTGTAAATAGAAAGAAGAGAGAATTTGATGCAGATGGAGATGAATAGATATGATTCTCTGCACTAAAGATAAATGATATATCACAATTTAGAAGCGCAGAGGTTGAGCTCCTGTATCTCGACCCATGGATACAATCTCTTCTTCCTAGCCGTATTAATAACGTGCTGAGTGGTGCTGTGATATCTCCATACGTGAATATCAATCACCTATTGTAATAGTGAGCACAACCATTGCTTAAAATACAGCATGCAACATGTAATTTTTGGATTGAACACGCAGTTGGGTAGGATTAGGAGCCTCTATAAGTAAGATGTCATTGTTAATCCTATACATAGTGACGTGCTAGTTTTAAAGATTGTTAGCTCTGTACGTAGTCAGTCTAGTATACTGTATAGAAAGATAATTGGCAAATCATGTCTGTGCTAAGATAGTCCAAGTTAACTCTCTTTTGGAGGTGATATTTTTTCAATCATTTGCAGTCACATCTATTTAGTAAACTAAGAGAAGGTATGTGCGTATATGCATAAGTACGTACACTATAATGTGATAGGAAAAGTTCTCCAGTCCATAAAAGTCAGGTGAGTCACTTATCGGAGTTGTCAAGATAGCTTGGCCTATAACGGTCGGTTGTTCTCAATGAATGATTTCGTTCTGATTCTTGTTATTAAATAAGTGCATCCGCGAGCACTTAAATCCCCAACTAGAGCTTTGTCCTCTTAAGTTGAGACAGGAATTTATTTTCATGCTAGACACAAGAGTGTATGAATATTATTGGTGCATATTGATCATGTGTCTGGCAAAAAATTAGATTCCGCCTTTCCTGAAACGGGAAGAGTGCTAGTAGATAAACCTCTGCAATTAGTGTTTGATGAAATTCCGTGAAAAGAAGATATGATTTTACTTACCAGAACCAACTCCGATTTTTCCTCCAGGAGGACATACATAGATAGTTGAATGTAAGCAAATTTCAATTCTATATATTATATCCGATCATACAGTATTTCAGTGATTGAAGAATCTGATTTCAAAAAGGTCTTGTCTTTAGAGCAAGGGGTCTCAAGAGCTTGCAACCCTCGTGTTTATTACCCATACTGCGAATGAGGCAGAAAGTTTACATAGAGGTAGATTCTGTAACGTTCCGCTTTCCTCAGTGTAAACATTACGCGTAAGTGGGTCAATGTGTCAGATCTATTTGACTCTAATCAAGCATTAAGATGAATGTTAATGGACTTTCAGTAGCATGTGAGAGTGTATGAGACCAGGTCCGATCCAAGTTGAGCACAGGATATCGATCCAGATCAACTCGATAGCACGGGAGGTCACATGTTTCATATCAGCGTGGCATTACCAAAGCTTTCGTGGTCGTTCAGATCATCTTAAAATATTATTTCATTTTAATATAATAGAAAATCTTTACCAATCTCATAGAATCTATGACATACAAGATATCCGAGCAACATCGCGCCAGGTCAATAAGCGTCGGATGTCAATCCTCGGATTGTGCGGTATCTATTATAAATATTATGTGTCAGAATTAGCTCCATTCATCGGATGTGGATGTTACCATATGCTCATAATCACTTATAAAATATATCATATATATATATATATATTATATATATATATATACTATAATATTATATATTTATTTATATATATTATATATATATATATTATATATTATTAATATTATACATTTAATATTATATTACTATTATTATATTTAAGTATATATATATTAATATAATTAATATATATATTATATATAATATATATAATATTATATATTAATATATATATATATATTTATATATATAATATATATTATATTAATATAATTAATTTAATATATATATATATATATATATTATACTTAATATATATATATATAATATATATATTATAATATTATATATAATATATATTATATATATATATATAATATATATTTATATATATTATATATATAATATATATATTATATATTATAATAATTATAATTATATATATATATATATTATTATATATATTACACATATATTAATATATATGTCATTTATACATAAACGTAAGAAATATGCTTCTTAAGTTTATGCTTTTATCGTTTTTTGTCAAAACTTATGAATATATACGCGCAATAAATTGTGTTAAAAAAATGCTAACAAAACGTAAGGAAAATTTTACTTTTAATTTTGTTTACTAAGGTTGCTTCTTTTACCTCCGGTCATAAATTGAATAATTTAAACCACTACGTTCTTGTGTGGAAAAAAATGTATAACAAACAAGATTGTGACGCTCTTGTTAGGTCCGTTTTAAATTATGAATGTTTACATTTCAATAAAAACTTAGCTTTTTAAAATCTAATCTAACAAAAATGACTGCCACTAAAACAAATATGACTATTTTAGAATCAGTGAATCTGAAATTTTAGTTCTAGTGAAAAAAGTAATATAAAAAAAGAAAATAATGATATTCTTAAATTAGATTATTTTTCATTCTTCTTTTACATTGAGTGGATCTAATTGAAAAGATCACTTATTATTGAAGTACCTGCTACGTGGATTTACATGTCTGTAAATATTT